>JAOTRH010403427.1:0-34933 GCA_034768845.1 Heliamphora exappendiculata
GATTATGGGTCAGAGTGCAATTATAGTTTTTTAGTGGTGTGAACTGTAATTCAGTATTTTATAAAAATTGCAGAAACTGCTGCGTCTTTTCATAATTGCAAAAATCGCGTGTAGGTATCTGTGTTCCACTTGAAGTTTTATTCATAATTACTCCTTAGGTCCTTGCTGTAGCCCTATATATATGTGGGTAGGCTGAACCAGTTTCAGATGATTTTCATATCATTATTGATATATTATTTTTATCTTTCAAGACTTAAAAAAATATATCGAGATTCTGCTGGTACGAGTTCTCGGAGGATTGTAGCCCGCACTACGTTCGAGGATCGTATAAGGGAATACAGTAGAAGATATGACAGGAGTTTCAACTCAGAATCAAGCCGTAGTTGAAGACTAGATTGAGAAGAGGTATTCATCTAAATTAACTTTGGTAGCACGGGTTTATTTTGATCGTTCTTCGTCAAAAATTTTATTCGGAGCCCGTTTCAGCGTTTGTCCGTCTTGTTAATTTTTATTCGATAATCGTTTTTCAAAAATAATGATCTTGGCAATATTGCCTCCAACAATGAGGAGGACCGATGAGTCAATTTAGGGTATGAGGAGGACCGACGAGTCAAGCATCGAACTAATAAGTCGAATTACGACCTAAAAATTCAGAACGAGATATGAGATAAAAATAATTAAAAACCGAGTCAAGGCATAGAATTATCTTTACTTGGAGAGATAACCATGAATTAATAGGTCGAGTTAAAACCTCAAAACTTGGATGCCTAGCACACTAGGGCTTAGGGTACCTAGTCTTCTACTAGGACGTGCAAGATTTGCCTAGCGCACCAGGGTTTAGGGTGCCTAGTATTCTAGGGCTTGAGAGATTTGCCAAGCGCACCAGGCACCTAGTCTTCTAGGGCTTGAGAGATTTGCCTAGTGCACTAGGGCTTAGAACATAGGATGCCTAGCACATTAGGGCTTGGGAAACTTAATATGCCTTCTAGACTTAGGACCTAGACGAATTATGGACTAGGGTTTGAAGAAAACTTAAGACACCTTCTGGTCTTAGGACCTAGACGCCTTATGGACTACAGTTTAGAGAAAACCTAAGACACCTTTTGGACTTAGGACCTAGATGTCTTATAGACTAGGGTTTAAAGAAAACCTAAGACACCTTCTAGACTTAGGACCTAAACGCCTTATGGACTAGGGTTTAAAGAAAACCTAAGACACCTTCTAGACTAAGGATCTAGATGCCTTATGGACTAGGATTTGGAGAAAACCTAAGACTCCTTCTTAGACTTAGGACCTAGACGCCTTATGGACTAGGGTTTGGAGAGAAACTTAAGACACCTTTTCCACTTAGGACCTAGATGCCTCATGGACTACGGTTTAGAGAAAAATCTAAGACACCTTCAGGACATAAGACCTAGACACCTTATGGACTAGGATTTAGAGAAAACCTAAGACACCTTCTGGACTTAGGACCTAGACACCTTATGGACTAGGGTTTGAAGAAAACCTAAGACACCTTATGGACTTAGGACTTAGATGCCTTATGGACTAGGGTTTGGAGAAAACCTAAGACACCTTCTAGGCTTAGGACCTAGACGCTTTATGGACTAGGGTTTAAAAAAAACCTAAGACACCTTATAGACTTAGGACCTAGACGCCTTATTGACTAGGGTTTCGAGAAAACCTAAGACACCTTCTAGACTTAGGACCTAGATGCCTTATGGACTAGGGTTTGAAAAAAACCAAAGACACCTTCTGGACTTAAGACCTAGACACCTTATGGACTAGGGTTTGAAGAAATCCTAAGATACCTTCTGGACTTAGAACCTAGATGCCTTATGAACTAGGGTTTGGAGAAAACCTAAGACACCTTCTGGACTTAGGACCTAGACGCCTTATGCACTAGGGTTTTAAGAAAACCTAAGGATCGTCACTCATACAAGAACCTAGGGTTGGGTTTTCTTGGCGCACCAGGGCATAGGGTGCCTAGTCTTCTAGGACTTGAAAGATTTACCTGGCGTACTAGGGCTTAGGGAACCTAAGGGTCATTTTGCGAACCTATAACCTAGACAACACTTCGCATATAACTAGGATTTGAAAGAAGTTTTCTTAGCGCACCAAGGCTTAGATCAACAAACCATTGCTGAGGGATGCTACATAGCTTTTAGGATCCACGGGCTCATATTTTATGCTTTGGTCTTAAAAAGTTATGCCCCACTATAGAGGTGTTCACCTTCATTCTTAATCTCATCCCACAAGAGTTCATGCTAATACCTTCCATGTTCATCATGCATCCTTGTGGTCTGACTGGCCAAGAGGTTTCTTTCTTCATCTATGGGGATTCACTAGACACAAACTCTACCCTATCGGTGCCCTTTTAGCTTCCAATTGTGGTGCTATTATGTTCTGTGCATCCATCTGTTTGCCCAGTGCCTTCTAGTTTCTTGTAACGGCCGAGTTAGCACTATTCTGGTAGACATTGCTGAGCAAATAAGGGTAGGAAAGGACTTTGTGCCCCTAGTTTTGGCTGAGACCCTGATCGGTTTAGTGTTATCTACCCAGGTGTAATCATGTCTTTTGCCAGTAGTCCTCTGCTTCTCTAAGGTGAAACTTAAATCTCTCATTTTCTCTGCTCTTCTCTCATTTTACTGATTTCTCTCGATTTTTACCGCCATTCTCTCGTTTTGTCGATTTCTCTCGAATTTTACCACTCTTCTCCTCTTTTTCCACTATCTCTCTTTATTTTTCCACATATCTCCCCTTTTGCTGATTTCTTTCGATTCTTACCTCTTTTCTCTCTTCTCAAATCTGGCTGATAAAGAAAGTAAATTTTCTATAGAAATTGGCTTTGAAAGGGTACAGCGTTGTTGTCTTTATTTATCATTATTTTTACCTGATATGCACTACTGATGCAGCTTAGAGACAATATCTTTCTTCATTGAATAGAAAAAAATGTCACTTGGCAATGCTCTTGGTGGCGGATCCCTTTTATGACTTTGACCACTATGGACCATCTAGATGTCTTGTTGATTGGTCTGTAGCTGTCCACCTTCTATTATCCACACCAGATCATGAGATAATTTGGTCGAGGTCAGATCATATTTCACAGCATATGGGGTCGTATTAATTCATTTTCCCTTAAGGCCCCATTTCTGGCATGGTATCTGGAGGCTTGGAAATCTCGTTCACTGATGGAGATGCAAGAGCTGCCCCATGCTGAGATCCCCAAGGAGTACAAGGTGTGGTTGGTTCAGGATAAAGAGAGCAGAAACAAAGAAGATGGAGAAGAACAAGTAGCGATGTGAAGGAAGATCTTAGAGATCTGTTTTGCTCTTAGAATTTTGTAGCTTTCTTCTTTATTTAGAGTTTGGAACTTGCGTGCCCATCCTTCATTTCCAAAACCTAGTGATTGTAGTTGAAGTAATGAAAATCTCACGTTTATCTGAAAAAAGTTCCCAATTATTTAAAGTTTCTCGATTCTTATAATTAAATAATTTTATTATCAAAACTCAAAGATAAATTTACATTGATCATTACTCGGATTCAAAGATGGCTAAAACAAAGAAGGTGGTTGAACTTCATAAAAGAAGCTGCCTACGTATCCCAAAAAGTGGAATCAGGTCGTAACGTAATTCGAGCTCGATTTGCCCTCGAGTATTGACACTCTCCTTTTGTGATGCCCTAACTTTTGTCAAGGTCACCCTTTAGGGTTTTTGGTCTTGTGGGCTGCTCTAATTTTTGCCTGAATCGCCTTTTCGCTCTTCAACTCAGCGAGCTTTTATTTTATCTCCATTTTTCTCTCAAGGGTAGTATTTTTATGAGCTGGTCCAAGTTAATTGGAGTGGAGAACGGGTTACCATCCGAATCTATGATAATTACAGCACCACTAGTCATAATAGTCTTGATCAGATACGGCAATGCCCAATTCATCTTGAACTTGCCTCTTGGGTCAAAAATAGGAGCCTTAATTTCCTTAAGAGCCAAGTCACCTTCTCTCAAGGCCCGAGTCTTGACTTTCTTGTTGAACACATGAGTTATCCTCCTTTGGCATCCTTGTATGTGTAATAGAGTTTACAGTCTTCTTTCATCGCATAAGAGAAGCACTTCCATCAAATTCTTCTGCCATTCTTCTACCGGTTGAGCCACGTTTTATGCTTCTTGATCATTTCAAAAAATTTCTGCAACACTATGATATGGCCATCTCGATTTGTGGACTTGACAATCATATCGTCTACATATACTTCGACTTCCTTGTGTATCATGTCATGTAACACGGTAGTTACGGCCCTTTGATAGGTTGCCCCTGCATTTTTAAGTGCCCCACGACGTAATGAGTGTCATCTTTTCTCTGTCTTCAGGGTCTATTAAGATCTGATTGTACTCGAAAAAACTATCTATCAATGATAAGAGGGCGTACCCCATTGTACTGTCCACCATGATGTCAATATGCAATAGTGGGAAGTCTTCTTTGGGCTGGCCTTGTTGAGATCCTAGAAATCCACACAAACTCTTATATGTCCATCCTTCTTTAAGACTGGTACAATATTTGCCACTCACTTTGGGTCTTCGATTATGATGAGAAAACCAACGTTGATTTGCTTGGTGGCTTATTCTTTGATCATTAGACCCCATTCTGGCCGTATCCTTCTCAATTTCTATTTGACCAATTTGGCATTAGGATACAAAGGGATATGGTGTTGGATAATATCAAAATCAATTCTGGGTATATCCTCGTATAATCATGCAAACATGTCTTTAAATTCTTTTAATAAAGTTATTAATTGTTCATGTTGAATTGAAAATAAAGAAGAACAAATTTGGACAATTTGTGGATTAATTTCTTTATCCAGATTTATTGATAAAGTTTCTTCAATTATTGGTTAGGCATGCATTTCTTCTTCTCTTTTTTATTAAAACTTTTAACTATTTGGGGACATTCCCATCGAATTGAAAATCATCAGAAAGCGTACAAAATAAATGAAGCAAAGTAGAATAATCAGAATCTTCGTTTATTTTATTGATATCAAAGAGAGTAGGGATTACAGAATTGAAAGTAATAAAAGAGGGTGCACAGATAGACGTGCCCTTGAACTCGATATCTAATTGATTAGAACAAAGCAGAAACTTATAAGACTTCAACTTGACTCGAGACTTGAATCATGCAAAATACAAGAATTTAAGAACTAGATGTGACATTCGGTGCAGATGGAGGTGGAACGACCTTATTATCAATGAGATCCTGAATGTCATGGCAGAGTTTCAGACAGTTGTCGGTTGGGTGTCCACGGCTCTAATGGTATGAGCAATATACTGTGGGATCGTAGCGTAGCGATAAAGGGTTAGGAGGCGGCATTGGATCAAGAAGCTTTATCAGCCCTTTCTCAACAAGTTGATTTAGGGCCGTGGACAGAGAGATATTAAGGGGAGTAAAAACTCTCCTGGCATTTTTGGCTGCGACGGCTGGTTGTTTCTAGGAGGAAGTGATGAAGGTGAAGAATTCGGTCGATCTGATTGGGGGTTTAGCAAATTTGCCTCTTTAGAGCGAGATGCGGGGTTAGTGGAAGAGGTGGGATGGTTTTGGTTGTTTGATGGGTAAGGTCTTTTTAGCTTTTGGCTCAGCTCGGCCTCTTCGTTATCATCAGACTGGATTGCATCTTCTATCTGAACCCCGGCATCAAATAACTGCTCAATTATGGACAGCAGCTATGTGATCAGATAACGCTTTAGCAGGGACTACAGATTCTTTATTACCATTCTTACTTTCTCTTTCTCAGAGGGCTAGTTTGTCATCTTGGTGTCTTTTCCCCTCCACCTGGTCAGTAAATCAATAAACGACTCCCGATTCTCCTGCCGAGTGGTTTCAAGCTCTCTGGTAGTGACATCTAGTTGGATATTATAGCTGTACTGACTGACAAAATCCGTAGCTATGTCCTCCCAAGTCTTAGTTTTGGCAACCTCCAAAGAAAGAAATCATCTCTTTGTAGCCCCAGAGAGTGATCGATGGAAAAGTTGAGCCTTAAGCTGACCATCAATCCCCATGGGGGAGAGAGTTTCGACGTACATCCTTAGATGAATCCAGGGGTCTCCAGTACCATTAAATTTCTCCATCTCCAACATTTTTAACTTTTCAAGCAACTTTACATCTGGGAACAGGCACAAACTACCTACATCCAGCATGTATTCTTCTACCCCAATTGCCTTCCTCAGCACCTTCTCCATTCGGTCGATCTTATTCGTCAGCACGAATTTCCTAGACTAGGCAGTGTTCTCTTTTTCTACCACCACCGGGCAGGGAACCCGAGGTGGTATAGCGACTTGTGGTACATCCTGTCCTTGGTTATCATCCCAAAAGTTTTCACTGTTCTCATTTGTGTCATCAAGTTGTCCATTCACAATGGGCATACGAGCTTGAATTGCCCGGATCTGCGCCTAACACTGATTTTGAGCTTGGGTTTGCTGCTCCAAAGCTCTTTGTATCTCGATAATGGCTCTCATTAGAGCTATCAAGTTCACCTCATTCTCTGCCATTTCAGCCGATTGTTCGGACACTCTATAAAGTCTGCCTGATTCTGATATCTCCTAAACACGTGTTAACTGCACTCTTCTCGGCTCAATGGTAAACTCGCAGAAAAATCTGGATTTCAAAAGCAGAATAACTAGTATCAAACACTTTTCGGATGAGAATTTTGACGAAAGATAGTAAACATCCCAGATACCCAAAACAGCAAATCATAAGCAGATAATCATGGAAGCTATAACAATGCCCTTGCCAGGCTCATACAGGCAGCATAACAACTGAACAGGTTTTGACTAAACTCAGGTGAAGAAATGGGCGACACTCCAGTAAGAAAATAGAACTAGGCTGAGAGGACCAATTTGACCCAAAAATTCTAAGGAAAGACGGGCAGTATAACGGTAAAGAAATAGAACTAGCTCATAAAGGTTCGAAGGAAGCATGCTTAAAACAACAACGGGGAAGAAACCAACAACCCGGGAAGAACCCAGAGGAGAGAGAGAAACTATCCTAGAGAGTTCAAAACAAAACACGAGCATGATCCCGAAATGAAAGCTACGACGTGAAAACTAAACATGGTGAAAAACAAAATTCGGGTAAGAACCCGAAGGTGAACAGCTAACCTAATGAAATGATAACAGAAAAACCCGGGTTAAACTTGAAAAAGAGAACTAGCCTAAGCCAAACAAACACTCCTAACAATACATAATCAAATCATACAATTAAGAAAACACATAATCCTACTAGGGTTAGCAGCACCTAATGCGGGGTTCTAAGCTACTATATGCAAAAGACCTATTTTGGTCATTCGAACATGGCACCTTCTGAATAGAGCCGGGTACATACCTCCCACACCTGGAGTGGTGCAGGACATGGTCAAACGGTACACCCGAACTCTTTTACTGCACCTATGAAAGCGTGCAGTTAGTAAAGGTAGCCCGTTTTTCCAATAATTCCCGAAACGGATGAACGTTCAGGGCATCGGGTCAACCAAGCAGGGGGTTTGGAAGAATAATGCATATGCATGCGAAAATGAAGATGAGAAATTCTTATTAAGAACCAATGATGTTTTCAAGTTTAGCCCTCTTAATTGATTTTATAAACTAGTCCCCAGCAGAGTCGCCAGAAAATACTGTGGCGCTGGGATTTAGGAGTTTTTGAAAAATGGAAAAAAATATAAAATTCAAAAGATGTTTTGAAAAATATTTTAACACCTTAAAAATTAAATTTTAAAAACCCAATTTTATTGAAAATGGAGTCGCTACTTAGTTTTTGAGAAAAACTAAGAAAAACAAAAATGGGTATTGATCTTTAAAACTTTAACCAGAGAAAGGGGGTTCGAGGGCTGTGGTACGGATTGAAGAAGGTGTTAGGCACCCCATTCGCCCAACCGTAAGATTAGTCTCTACTAATCATCATTAGTTCTTTGATAAGAATTTCTCAAATGCATGCAAATAAAGAAAGTTGAGGTAAAGGGAAAAAATTCAAAATCAAATATGAAAAATACATAACATATATACATAACACTCTAAATTGGAACAAATAAAGGGATAAAATCTTAATTCCTACGGCATACAATTTCTAACTAAATAGTACATGGAGCACACCCACATATGATATTATTAAAATAACCTAAACTATCATGATTCAAATAAAATGACAAAAATATACTAAAAGATGCTAAAAATATACATGAACTTTGCTAATAATATTATTAAAATTCTAAACTAATTTAAACATACTTTCAAATGGAATAAACAAAACATTCACTAAAACTATCATGTATGTTATCAAATTGTATGAAAAAAGGTAACTAAAATAAAAAAGAATATGACAAGAGAATACCTAAAGATTAAAAAAAAAGAAAGAAAAGGTTTACAAAAGAAAGTTAAAAATAAAAATATTAGAAAATGCTATTAAACTAATAAAAAAAACTAGCTATTCACATTCTAAAGGAGATAAAAGAAAATAAAGGGAAAGGAAAACAAAATGGAAGAAAATTACACTTAAAGAATGAGAATTAGATTAAAAGATTTTTTTATAGTTTTTAGGTTTAATAAAAATGAAGAAAAAGAAAGATAAGATGAGATAAGTGTTATGAAAAGAAAATAAAACTATATCAAAAAAGAAAATTGAGCTTTAAAAGAAGAATAAGTTCTAACATTAAAAGAAAAGAAATACTAATAAATAAAGGATTAAATTAATACTAAGAGAAAAAGAAAAAAATAGGATATTATAAGGAAATTGAAAACTAGTAATGAAAAAAATATGTTAGAAAAATAAATTACACTATTATAAAAAAGAAAAGAAAGTGAAAGTTAGAAAAGAAATATTAAGCTAAAAATAAAATAAAATGAAGCTTTAAACTAATGTTACAAGAAAAAAAAGAAAATAAAATAGAATGCTATTAAAAAGAAAATTAGACTAAGTAAAAGAAAAGAAAAGAAAAGAAATACTAGAACATTAAATTAACATAAAAAAAAAGAGAAGAGAAGAAATAAAATACTAGAATTAAATTGGTCTAATATTAATAATTACAGTCATTTTTATGTAACTGCTTATATTATAATAATAACGAAATTATTTAGTCGTATCGTCAAATTGTGTTAGCACTAATTAATAAATTAATAAACTTAATGCAAGTAAGCAAATAAATAAAACAAGTAAGCTAAATAAGCTAAAACTTGAATTCAAACATAAATAAGGCAGTTATAAGCAATGCAAAAACATAATAAAGATGAAGTAATCAAATTAACCCGATCACTCCAAAGAGGTAGAAAATTGAGTTAGAAGGACCGGGAATCCAAGCAAAGTACCTAGATCGTTAAGGAATTCTCAAGTCGGGGAATGCGCTTCAATGGTCCAATCCTCAGATGGTGATCCAAGCTAGGGTTTCAGAACTTCGGTGTCGGGGGTTCGGCTTTCGGTATTTCAGCAGGGTTTTAGTGTCAGGACTCGGATTGCTCGGCGACTTGCCAGAGCTTCTCTCTATAAACCTCTCTCTATCTTTATGTTGTTGAAAACGTACTAGGGATATGGTATTTATAGAGTTCTTCAACCAATGAGATACTGCCACATTTTGGGACACGTTAGGCCATTTGGAGTTAGCGGTTGCCAAGTTGGACATAGCAGTTGACATGTAGAAAGAAGGTTCCAAAGGGTTCTATTGGCGGTTGCCAGGTTAAAGGTTGCGATTGCCACTTTTGACTAGGGTTTCCAAAAGATTCTATTGGTGGTCGCCATAATGAACATGGCGGTCGCTTTACTTGGACAACAAGTTTCGATGATTCGAAAAAATTTCAATGGTTTGAAGGTTTTGGGTTCAAATACCGAGCTTGGATCACTTCCCGATGATCAAACTGAAGTACCATTCCACCTGTTTTCATCATAGGATTCACCTAAAATTGGGCGGGGTCAAATTGGGGTGTCTACAAATCCAAGAACTGTCAGGGCAATCGTTAGATGTCGAGAGAGAAGCCTCCATCCTGGATAAGCCGTAGAGTTGTTTTATCTGCTTCCAATGGGAAAGGAAGAAGGTCAGCATGACTACAGATTTTCTCGGGGTAAGGTCAAGAATAGCAGCAAACTCCTAAAAAAATTGAATAAGTGAAAGCAAGAAAAGATTTCAATCGTACCCAGATATCATTTGGATTCCCCATGCGCACCTCCTTGCCGAGGATCAGACCGATGTAGTTCTTAGAAAAATTTTGTGTAACCAAATATATTTTAAAGTTAAGAGACATCCAAATGGGGTAATCTCTCTGTCTGGAAAGAAACTTCATCTTAATAGTTAGTGGTTCTACTTCCATTCTAAATATGTTAGCAATCCTACTGATATTTAAGCTGCATTTATTGGTTCTACCATGATTCAAATATGATTAGCAGTTTTATTCTCATTTAAAATTATGACTAGTTGTTCTACAACTACAATTTTGCAGGGATGACATTGTTTGTTTTCAGATAGCAAGTAGGCCTTATCTTTCTTTCTCTTTTTCTGTAAGCATAGCAGGTATTCTTTGAGGAACCACAATAATTAGAATTAAAAGTTACAACTAGAAAGTAAAACTCTATTACTATTGAATAGTTAATAATTGGTATAGAATGTATAAATGTGTAAAATATAATGATATCTGTAAAAATAATAGTTATCTCCTCTAAAAGTGTAATGTAATTGATTTTTTTTATTCCCATTAGCTTATTAACCATTGTCCAATGAGTAAAGGTTAGCACAACCCATAATTCTATACTAGATTCATTAAAAATTGAGTTATTAATAATAATTTTAAAATTTTAACTCACCTAGATTGGAATAGGTTATTCCATTGTCTCGAACTATTATATCATTTTTTGTTGGTCCACTCATAGCCCGCAATATCTTATCATTCAAATTTGATGTTACATTTTTTACTTACTGCGGAGGTGGGTCTCAAGCATGGGTGTCAAAAAAACAGCCCGGCCCGGTTTGCTATTTTCTCAGCCCGACCCAAGCTCAAGGGTACCTGTCAAATTTTGGACTAGGTTGAACTTGGCTTTTTTAGGAGGGAAGGCTCAAGATCAGCCATAGGGATATACAAGCTTGGGCTCGGGCCTGGGTTGCACGCTTAGGCCATGAGCCTAGGCTCGAATTTTTTCAAAAAAAATATTTTAATCATTTTAATTAATTTTTAAATTACTTTTATATAGTATGTCTATATTTTCCTCATATTTATTTTAGTTTAGAACTTAACGTAAAATAATAATTATTATTTTTAATTGTCTTTGTTAGTCTTAGGCAACCCAATAAGGGATAAATTGGGTTATAAAATAATAATAACAATTTTTAAAAAGTTTTTCAAAACCTTTTAATTTCACAAGAAAATAATTTTCTTGGGTCCTTTGGTATTAGTTCTATGTAGGTGTGTTTCCTTAGGAACCCAAACCCTTTTAGCAGGTAAACAATATGATTTTCTATATGGACAATATGTGAAAGTGTGTCCACGCTCATAACAATAAAAATAAGTAGCATTAGAATGATTTGAAGATGCTTTAACAAAAATGTTGCTCCAAAACTTTTGTTTATTCTTTGGTTAGTATCTAATACTAGATTTGTCAAAAATACATTTTTGCATTCCAAGTAGTTTATCTAAGTTTTTCTTTTTCAAGAGTAAACTTATGCATAATTTTTGTAAGGTTTTCAACCTTTTCAATTAAAACTTAGTTTTTACTTTTTAAGGAAAACACTTGGTTTGACAACAAAAGTTTTGTTTCTTTTAAAACTTTAATTTCACGAGATGATTAGTAAATCTTTAAATACAACTTGAAGTTCTTCTAAAGAAAAAGGGTCATTGGTTACCTCATTGTCTTCCTTGGCCATGAGGTAATGATTAGTCACTTCATTTTTCTCATTTTCATCTTCAGAGCTACTTTCTTCACTTTCACCCCATGCAACCAATATAGCCTTCTTGAATCCCTTTTTGAAATGCTTCTTGAGTTGGGGACACTTAGCCTTCATATGTCCAGGCTTCTTGCATTCAAGGCAGATGATCTCATCCTTCTTGTGATCACTCCTGAATCTGCTTGATTCTCCTTTCAACTTATTGGGATCACCTTTGTGCCCATCTTTCTTGAAGAATCTCCTTCCTCCTTATTTCTTATTTCTAAGAAATCTTTTGAACTTTCTTATGATGAGGGCTAGATCTTCATTTTCATCACTTCTTGAGTTTTCATCAATTCATCATCAAAAGTGGAAGATTTGAAAGCTATTCTTTTCTACTTTTTGTTGTCATCTTCATCATTCATCTTGATATATTCATCTCATGAATCATAAGTGAACTAAGAAGCTCCTCCAAACTTAGTGTGGCGGTATCCTTTGCTTCTTGAATAGCTGTCACCTTAGCTTTTCAACTTTTAAGCATGTATCTTAGGATCTTTCTTAGCATCTCTGCATTAGAATAAATTTTGTTAAGAGATTTTAGTCCATTAATGATATTAGTGAATCTAGTGAGCATTTCAAAAATAGTTTTATCATACTTCATCTTGAACAACTCATAATTCAGAATAAGCATGCTTATTTTAGATTCCTTGACTATGTTGGTTTCCTCATGGATAACCTTAAATTTATCCTAAATCTCCTTGGCAGTGTCATAGGTGGAGATCTTATTGAACTTATTTGGGTCAAGAGAGGAATATAGAAGGTTCTTAGCCTTAGCATTTTTTTGTATCTCTCTTATATCAGTTTCAGTCCATTCATTTTAAGGCTTATGAGCATATGCCCTTCTACTGTCTTAGTAGGCCTTTTTGGTCCATTCATAATGACTCTCCAAATGTCATAGTCTACGGCTTGAATATAAATTTTCATCCTACCTTTTTAATAATTATAATTTGTTCCATTAAACAAAGGGAGTCTGTTGGTGGATCGACCTTTAGGCTGAATAGGTCCAATACTGGTAGTTGCCATAAATACTCTTAGACGGTTAAGTCAATAACAAGAGCCTAAACTCTGATACTAATTGTTAGTCTTAGGCAACCCAAGAGGGGTGAATTGAGTTATAAATCAAAAATAACAATTTTAAAAATCTATTTTAAAATCTTTTAATTTCACAAGCAAATATGACATATATTAAAGTAATAAGAAAATTAAAGAGGTTAGAGAGAGAAAGTGTGAACTAGACACCAAGAGTTATAGTGGTTCGATTTCTTCTAAGTCTACGTTCACTCCTCAAAACTACCCTTGAGAATATCCACTAGGATCGAATGTTTTACAAGCGCATTCAAAAGTCTTTACAGCCTCAAGAAGTTCTTACAAAAGTGTCCATGTTTTTTCTAAACTCTCTTGAGATTATTAAGAAGCATACTCACTCTCTTAATGGATCAAGGGTGACTCACCCTCTTTTACAATAAATGTGAGAGAATCAAAGATTCACTAGCTAACACTCTTTACAAATGATTGAAAATAAATGTTCAAGAAAGAGTGAGTTTCGGCTGGAGTAAATGTGCAATAAATGCTTCTTGAAGATTTTAAGCTTTAAATTTAAGAAATAAAGCAGTGTCCAGAAGATTTGAAGCTCTGAGAATTAACTCCTTATATAACCATCTGAAGTAAATGACCGTTGGTGGGTTAGTGGAGGTAATTAATTGTCATGCCCCAAAACCCAAGGTCACGTGAAAATCCACCAAACACCAGTTTTCATGAAAATACAGATTTTCATATATTCAAGCCGCCTGTTGAAAACAATAGATTACCTAACAAAAGATATCTCTCATAAACAAAGGCATACATATCCAACATGCATACAGTATATCGCCTTATGGCGTACAAAACCTGCCTTCATGAACAAACATACCAAAAAGGAAAACTATAACAGTCTTCCGCAACCACGGGCACCATAAGAGTTACTCATGATCATCATCCGCATCATCACCTGAAAAAGGTTTTGTACAAAAAATTTCACCCGTGAGCCGAAACCTAATAGAAATAGACGACAAAGCTATAAAGTAGAAAATATGCAATCATATAGGGTGGGAGCGAACTCAACCACATAACCCAAAAAGGTTTTACGTCAAAAAACCCCACGTTTCCCACAAACCTACAAAATAGTTTTCCCTTCACAACTAAGTATTTATACAATGCAAAACACATTCTACAGTTGAAGAAAAACAGTAACCAAAACAGCGTTCCCTCACGAAATGTACTATTTTGGAAAAAGAAGAAGAATATGATCCTATGCACCAACTCCATCACACGACAGAGGTAACAACGATAGACCCATGTCCAGTATCTAATCCTCATACATCATGGGACTGGTTAGATACACACAAGTTCTATACGGAGCACCACAACGTAAAGCTTAATTTACGGGCGACAACCCGAGGGAACTAAGCACCCAACCGCCTCAATTTACGGGGACTAACACGAATGACTTGAGTACCTACGCTGCGCATGTTTCTGGACTTACACCGAGGGCAACTCGTGGTAAATACACGTCATTCTGGTACATCTAGATAATCTTCTAAAAATAGAACTGTAGCATCAACTACAAAATATTTCACACATATACATTATACATGTATATACAGATCCATCCATCAACATGGAGATCAACAAAACATTTTCAAAATATTTTTTCTTATTTTCAACAAAATATTTCAAAACCTGAGACTCAACCCCGAAGGCGAGCTCCAAACCTCCAAAACACCAAGTGTTGAGATTTTTCACAAAACAACCATTTTCACCGTTTTCAAGAAAACCTTATGAAAATCATACTACTACATGTTATACAGTACTATAAGTCAAGAAAAGTGAATAACATGCTTTCTATCAGAAAAATAAGACTTAAACAGAAAATATAACATTTGATGCATTTTTTACCCGGTGAAAACACATATAATTGTATATAACACCCTCATAACAGCAGTAGGTTTAGAATCCTACCTCATTGGGTGAAAACCCAATGCCTCAAAAACTGAATCTCGTCGGAACGAGAATCTGACCAGATGAGCACGAAGCTAACAGCGTAGATAGCAAGGATCCACAAGCTGATTGTCAAAAACTAGGCTCGGGTAGGTCAAATATGTAGAGAGAAGGCAGAGAGAATGGAAGACACAAATATTTTTTCAAACATTCTAGGGGCTGGAATACTTATAAGCTCGCGAAAAAGGCTGTTCAGTCGACTGAAGAGGTCACTTCAGTCGACTGAAGCTCCTTAAAAAATGCACCACCGCCCAGTTCAGTCGACCGAACCCCCTGGTTCAGTCGATCGAACTCAAGAAAACTGGTTCAGTCGACTGAACATAACAGCCCAGTCGACCGAACCCCAAGGTTTGAGCCTACTGGTTTTTGGTTTCAGTTTTGCATTCTAAGGCCAACCAAGCAATCCTGAACAAGGTCTGAGAAAGCATAAAACACATCTGCATGCTGTTCTTAAACTCCAAAACATAAACCATGCATCGATGAAATACATAACATGAAGGAAACACGTCAACATTTATATATATCAAAAATAAAGCAGTGCAGGGTCTCACATTAATGGTTTGAAATCATACTGTTAGAACCGGCGCGAGATTTGAATTTCATTGCAAGTGTCGACACAAAATACTTTGGTGTCGACACAAAATATCTATGGATTGGTTCTTTGAGTGAACGTGTCGACTTAGTTTTTCATTGGTGTCGACCTAATTTTTGCATTTTCTCACCCACGCAGTGGTGTCAACTCATGGAATATTTGGTGTCGACCAATGCATTTCTTCAATTTTTTAGGTAGGACTTTGGTGTCGGCTCATATCTTTATTGGTGTCGACCTATTTTGTCATATCTGCTACTGGAATTAGGGCATCAACCCAAAAGCGTTGTGATGTTGACCCTTGCAATTACAATCAACCTCGGGACTTTTAGAGTTGACTCATCTTCATTCTGCTGTCAACTCAAAAAATTACTGGCAGTCTTAGGACTTTTGGAGTCGACTCATCATAGTTGATGTCGACCCAAAATCCTTATTCCTAAAAGGAACCTTTGAGTAACTCATAATCTTGTGGTGTCGACACTTTTATGTTGGAGACGGGAAATGGCTTGAAGTCCTGCAGTTAATCCATTTCTCTTTAGTGTCGACTCATTTTGTTTCTCGGAGTGTGTCTAAGTGTTAACTCATGTGAATTTGGTGTCGACCCATAGAACCAAAAGTCTAGAACCCAAAGGATCACTTGGTGTCAGCCCAAAATGAATCTGTCACGCCCCAAAACCAGGGTCACGTGAAAGCCCACCCAAACACCATTTGAGAAAATATGATTTGCAGTTGGAAAACCATAAACTCAAAAATTATTTAACATTTAAATAAAAATCTCCATAGCTCAACTCTCATAAACTATAAACATCCAATCTCATACATGCATAAATATATCACCTCAAGGCATACAAAACTCGCCTTCTGAAACAGGCTTCACATGTAAAAGTACATGTTAAAAATAGGAAACTAATGCGAGTCCTCCATCATCTCAAGCATCTAGCTCATCTCCACATGCTCACCTGAACAGGTTTTACAGCAAAATCTCACACCGTGAGCCGAAGCCCAATAGAAAACAGTCAGTAAAGCTGTAAAGCAGGCTATGCAATCATAAGCATACAGACTCAACTACAGGAGTCAAAAAGGTTTTCCTTCCAAAACCACAAGTTTTCCATCAAACTAACACGAGTCTGAAAAAGATTTTATCTCATAAAACTCCACAATTTTCATCCTTCAAACTATGTATATCATCCTAACCGATATAATACCACAATTAAGGAAAAGTTGTAAATAAACAGTAAACTCCACTCAGGCCACTCAGCCGAGGAGAAAGATAAAATATAATTCTATGTACCGACTCTGCCACAAAGACAAAGGTAAAAATTATAGACTCTTATCCATTATCCTAGTCCTGAACCATTTAAGGCCTGCTAGATAATGACAAGTTCCATACGGTGCTACAACAAAAAAGCTACTCACGGGGCAATAAACTTCTTTATGAATTTTCACGACCGATGGACGAAGTATAACCAAACCATGTTTACGGGGATTAACCCGAGGGACCATATAGTGAACCCACTCTGCGCACATTTTTGGACTTCCACCAAGGAGCAATAGAGGCCCAACTCAAAACCACACACTATCACGGTACATCTATGGAGAACATTTGAAAACCCATCGTAGCCCAACTACGAAAACCCATAAAACTCTTTATACTGCACATGTGTAAAAAGAGATCCAATCCATCGACACAGAGATCTAAAACCATTTCCAACAAAACGTTTAAGAGTTGAGACTCAACCCCGCGGGTTAGCTCCAAATCTCCAAAAATACTTTGTTCACCATTTTCACAAAATAGCTCGTTTTCAAACATCCTTTTGAAAACTACGGATATCGTGCATCCGAACCATGTATAAAACCAAGAAAAGGCGTAAAAAACCCACTTTTACCCAAAACCAAGGTTTACACATGAAAATCACAATTGATGTATTTTCTACCCAGTGAAAACACATATAATCACATCTATTACCCTTATACAGCAGTAGGGTCTAGAATCCTACCTCGGCAATTCAAAACACGAAGCCTAAAAAATCAAACCTCGTCGGAATGAGAATCTGTCCGGATAGATGCGAAGTCCACGTCCCCGATAGCAAGGATCCACAAAGAAACCAACAAAAAACTAAGCCATGGGCCCTCAAAAGCTATAGAGAAGGCAAAGAAAAGGGGTAACTTAGCTTCTATGAAAAGTTTAGAATAAATATCTCTGCCACTGGTATATTTATAGAAACGCCAAAAAGCTTCCGTCCAGTCGACCGAACCCCCATGTTCAGTCGACCGAACTCAAATTTTTTAGTCCATTCGACTGGGCCAAGCCCTCCAGTCGACCGAACTATTGAGCAGTGTGTTTTTCGACGTAAAATAAGGTTTTTAGTCCAAACACAAGCCAAACAAGCCTCGACCAAACCCCGAAAAGCGTATAACACATTTATACATGCTGTTCTACAACTAGATACATAAACCATGCATCGAGGCTATTCATATACTGAAAGAAACATGTCATGTATATAAATAACTCAAAATTCAAAGGTTCAGGGTCTCACAACTCTCCCTCCCTTAAGGAATTTTGCCCCCGAAATTCATAACAAGGTCACGAGGTAAATAAGTTTGGTATCTAGCACGCATCCCAGACTCGAGCGGGTCTCGGTCAGAAACAATAGACACTAGTACTCCATATAACTGGATAATCTCTCTAACATACAAGCTACTCGGTTGTTCCACCAAATCCTTCACATAGATGGAGAGAAAGTGAGCAGACTTCGTCAACCTATCAACCACAACCCATACAGCGTCGTGTTCCCTAGGTGACCGAGGAAGTCCTGACACAAAATCCATCGTGACGTGCTCTCACTTCCACTCTGATATCAACAACGACTGTAGCAATCTAGCCGGTCTCTAGTGTTTTGCCTTCACCTTCTGAAAGGTAAGGCACCGTGAAACAAACTGGATCACGCCCCTCTTTATTCCCATCCAACAGAACAGACGACGTAGATCATGGTACATCTTCGTGCCTCCAGGATGCACTGCAAGGTGAGAATGATGACACTCACATAGGAGATCAGCTTGGCATGACTCTGGCACAAACAACCTCCCAGCTAACCTTAGACTCTGATATGAACCCACAATCCATCCCGTTGTATCCTCTCCACTAGCAACACGATCTAGTATCATTTGAGCCTGCTGATCTGTCTATTGGACCTCTAGCACACGTGCTATCAACGCTGGCCAAGTAACTACTAAAAATAAGGTGGCACTCGTCGCTGTCTCTACGAGAGACAGAACAAACTCCCAAATCTCTCAAAGCATGTCCCAGTCGCGTATAGCTACAGAAGCTAATGACGCGTGAGGTCTCCTACTTAGCGCATCTGCCACAACATTGGCCTTACCTGGGTGATACTACAAGTCAAAATCATAATCCTCTAACAACTCCATCCATCATCGTTGGCGTAAGTTCAGGTTCTTCTACGAAAATAAGTATTTTAGGCTCTTGTGATCTGAGAAAATCTCAAAATTCTCACCATAAAGATAGTGACGCCATGTCTTCAAGGCAAAGACCATGGCTGCCAACTCCAAATCGTGTGTCGGGTAGTTCTTCTCGCGCGTCTTCAACTGTTGAGAATCGTAGGCTACAACCTTACGTCCCTGCATCAAAACACATCCAAGACTATCGTATGATGCATCACAGTACACTGTATACCCCAAGCCTCACTCTTGGATAATTTACATTGGCGCGCTAATCAACCTCGTCTTCAGCTCCTGGAATGCCGACTCACAGGACTCACTCCAAACAAACACAACTTCCTTTCGCGTCAGACGCGCCATTGGTGCAGCAAGTCTCGCAAAATCATTCACGAATAGCCAATAATAACCTGCCAAACCCAAAAAACTGTGAATCTCAAATACACTCTTCGGTCGCTACCAACCTGTCACAGCATCAATCTTCGACGAATCCATAGCGACTCTGTCTGCCGACACCACGTGTCCAAGAAACCTTACCTCAGACATCCAAAACTCGTACTTATCGAACTTTGGATGCAAGCGATGTTCTCTCAAAGTCTGTAGCGCGATTCGTAAGTTATCCTTGTGCGCCTCCCTCGTGGGTGGATATATAAGCATATCATCCACAAACACCACTACAAAACTGTCCAGATAAGAATGAAAGATCCAATTCATCAAACTCATGAACATGGCAGGAGCGTTCGTCAGACCGAACGGCATAACCAGAAACTCGTAGTGACCATAGCGAGTTCGGAAGGCGGTCTTCGCTATGTCTTCGTCCCTAATCCTCAACTGGTGGTATCCTGATCTCAAGTAAATCTTTGAAAAGCAGCTCGTCCCCTTTAACTGATCAAACAAATCATCTATCCTCAGCATCAGATACTTGTTCTTCACTGTCACCTGATTCAGCTTTCGGTAGTCGATACATAATCGTAAGGATCCATCGTTCTTCTTAGCAAAAAGAGCAGGAGCTCCCCATAGAGAAGTACTCGGGCATATAAATCCTCTGCTAAGCAACTCCTGAAGCTGTCCCTTGAGTTCTCGCAACTCGGCGGGTGCAAAACGATAAGACGGTATAGATATGGGAGTAACTCTAGGAATTAGATCAATAGAGAGAACTCTTCCTCACGGCTCAGTGGCAACTCAAACAGATCGTCAGGAAAGAAATCTGACTAGTCGCAAGCCATTTGAGGTAACTCTCCTCGACTCCCAACTACCTCATCCAGCATAAAGGCTGAAAAGAGGAAACCCAGGTTGCCATAATTCCACATAGTGCTAGGCGAAGACATCAAACCCTCATCCCGGTCTCCCATAAAGCAAAAATAATCTCCCGCTGGCATACAAATTGTTACCCTCCGTTGATCGCAATTGATAAAGGCACGATAGGTGGTCAACCATTCCATCCCTAAGATGACATCAAACGCAGTCATGTCTAGAATAATAAAGTCAAACTCTAAACAACGACCGGCGACCTCCAACACGCAGGATCAACAGACAAGACTCAACGTAACACTCCCACTGACTAGGGTCTCCACGCTCAAAGCACTACCCAACTGGTATGTTTTCAACCCCAATACAGATGCAAAAGCAGAAGATATAAACGAATGTGATGCTCCGATGTCTATGAGAACACTGGCCCATGATCTATAGACTAGAAGAGTACCTCTAATCATGGAGGTGGTAGCAGTATCAGCAGCATCGGGCACGACTGGTGCTCTGGATGAACTGGGATCTGCAAGAACATATGCCCTAGCTGGTCCACTACGGCCCCAAACTGTCGACTGTCTCCCCGATTGCACGGATACGCCCCCTTCTACAAACCTAGATGGCTGGCATCCTGGGCAGATGGAGTGACATGTGCTCCAGCTGTACTCCGCATGCTTCCTCCTCTGGGGCAGTTCCTTTATATGTGCCCTGACTGGCCACACTCAAAACATACCACTGGCACCCTCCCCTGTGTTTGCGACTATAACTTTGCCTGAATAGGCGCTTGACTCTGGCATTCCGCCGCATGATGCCTTGACCGTTGGCATATGTGACAAAGAAACTCTCTCTGATATGACCTTCTTGTTGAAGTTACGGAAGGTGTAGGTGCAGAAGACTGTGGCTGATACGACCCCACTGGATAAGAACTCGGACCAGATGTCCGCTGCCGCTTGTCCTTACATCCCCGATCCTGTGCGCGTCCCCCACCTGGCTGACCCGTACTGTCCCTGTCTCTGCTCATCTCATTTAGAGTGTCCTCCACCTTCATGGTGGTCTCCACCAACTCTGTAAAGACATGCATCCTGAATACTGCCACTCCGTCTCGGATAGTGGGCCTCAAACCCCTCTCGAATCGCTTCGCACGGAACTCATTAGTAGGTACAATCTCCTCTGCAAATCGGGATAGGCTAGTAAACTCGGCCTCATACTCAACTACTGACATCGTCCCCTGAGTCAAGAAAAGAAAGTCCTCTCTGTAGTGATCCT
This sequence comes from Heliamphora exappendiculata, assembly GCA_034768845.1. NCBI lineage: Eukaryota > Viridiplantae > Streptophyta > Magnoliopsida > Ericales > Sarraceniaceae > Heliamphora > Heliamphora exappendiculata. The sequence goes on from JAOTRH010403427.1 coordinate 21,517, forward strand.
TTAGAGTCGCTGGAAAGTATTTCTCCAGAAATACCTTCGTGAATGCCTCCCAAGTGCCTCCTACTGTGGTCTTGGCGAACTTTCACCACATGTGAGCACTCTCCCTCCGCTGAAAAGCAGGAAATGAAACCCGTAAATCATCCTCCTCAATCTAAAGAGTATCAAAGATCCTGGTAACCGGCTCCAGCCACACAATGGCCACCGTGGGGTTGGGATCCCCAGACAAGGTAGTAGGGTCTTGACGGCGAAACTCACGCATCACAACCGTTACCCTCGGCTTAGGAATGCTTTTTCTCCCCTAGAGGCCTCATCCAGCTGCCGAATGGAGCCTATCATCTCACGTATTAGGTCTTCGTTAACAAATCCTTGGGGTGCATTAGCATCCCCAATATCGGGGACTAGAACGTCCCTTTGGCCAAAACCACGGCCACGGCCTCGACCACGGCCTTATCCTCCCAACGTGGACATAATTCTATACGAAAGCAACATAACTGGATCAGCATCCATACAACATGTTATTGCTAACGTAGAAGACATAACACATATAAGCATGCTAACACATAGCCACTTAGATCATGTCATCACATCTCACATACCGAGGAGAGGCAACAAGAAAGATTCGTCCATTTGGATAACCTACGTAGATTCTGAGCTAGAAATCAAGTTCTCGAAATGCATCTCTAGCATGGCTCCCAAGTTTATTAATCCAACCCCCGAAGGCAAGACTAATCAATCCTAAGGTCCAACCTCTATATCCATGTATACACCACAAGCTAAACAGGCTATCATGCTTATGTAAGAAAACTCTTTAACACATGCAATCAAGCACGCATACATCCTCACAAGGTGATGTACCCTATTTTTCATGGCTCTTAAGTATTCGAACCTAGAGCTCTAATACCAAGTTGTCACGCCCCAAATACCAGGGTCACACGAAAACCATCAACTCAAAAATTATTTAACATTTGGATAAATAATTTTATCCAAATGTAATCTCGTACATGCATAAATATATCGCCTCAAAGCGTACAAAATCTGCCTTCTGAAATAGGCATCACATATAAAAGTACATGTCAAAAATAGAAAACTATTATGAGTCCTCCATCATCTCAAGCATCTAGGTCAACTCCACATGCTCACCTGTAAAGGTTTTACAGCAAAATCCCACACCGTGAGTCGAAGCCCAATAAAAAACAAACAGCAAAGCTGTAAAGCAGGCTATGCAATTATAAGCATACAAACTCAGCCACATGAGTCAAAAAGGTTTTCCTTCCAAAATTACAAGTTTTCCATCAGACTAACACGAGTCTCAAAAAGGTTTTTTCTCATAAAACTCCACATTTTTCATCCTTCAAACTATACATATCATCTTAACAGATATTATGCCACAGTTAAGGGAAAGCTGTAAATAGACAGTAATCTCCACTCAGGCAACTTAGCCGAGGAGAAAGATAAAATGTAATCGTATGTACCGACTATGTCACACAGACAAAGGTAACAACTATAGACTGCTGTCTATTATCCTAGTCCTGAACCACTTAAGGCCGCTAGATAATGACAAGTTCTATACGGAGCTACAACAATAAAGCCACTCACGGGGCAACAAACTTCTTTATGGATTTCTACAACCGATGGATGAAGTATAACCAAACCACTTTTATGGGGATTAACCAGAGGGACCGTAGCGAACCCATTCTTCGTACGTTTTTGGACTTCCACCAAGGAGCAATAGAAGCCCAACTCAAAACCACACACTGTCATGGTACATCTATGGAGAACATTTAAAAATCCAACGTAGCTCAACTATGAAAATCTATAAAACTTTTTATACAACACATGTATAAAAAGAGATCAAATCCATCGACATAGAGATCTAAAATAATTTCCAACAAAATGTTTAAGAGTTGAGACTCAACCCCGCGGGCTAGCTCCAAATCTCCAAAAATACGTTTTTCACCATTTTCACAAAATACCTCCTTTTAAAAACTACGGATACTACGCATCTAAACCATGTATAAAACTAATAAAAGGCATAAAAACCCCACTTTTACCCAAAATCAAGGTTTACACATGAAAATCACATTTGATGTATTTTTTATCCGGTGAAAACACATATAATCACATATATCACCCTTATACAGTAGTAGGGTCTAGAATCCTACCTTGGTGAGTCAAAACTCGAAGTCTCAAAAATCGAACCTCGTCGAAACGAGAATCTGTCCGGATGGATGCGAAGCCCACATTCCCGATAGCAAGGATCCACAAAGAAACAAATGAAAAACTAAGCCCTAGGCCCTCAAAAGCTAGAGAGAAGGCAGAAAAAATGGGTAACTTAGCTTCGAAGAAAGGTTTAGAATAAATATCTTTGCCACTGGGATATTTATAGAAAAGTCAAAAAGCTTATGTCTAGTCGATCGAACCCCCATGTCCAGTCAACTGAACTCAAATTTTTCGGTCCAGTTGACTGAGCCAAGCCCTCCAGTCAACTAAACTGTTGGGCAGTGTGTTTTTTGACGTAAAACAATGTTTTTGGTCTAAACACAAGCCAAACAAGCCTCTACCAAACCCCAAAAAATGTATAACACATTTATACATGATGTTCTACAACTTGAAACATAAACCATGCATCAAGGCTATTCATATACTGAAAGAAACATGTCTTGTATACAAACAGCTCAAAATTCAAAGGTTCATCTCATTACCAAACCCCGGAAAGCGTATAACACATATGTCTTTACAGGACTTTTCTCATCTTTTGATAAAAAATATTTATTTTTTGAGTTCATCTCATCAAGACGATTTAGAAAAATTTTAAAAAAATAGTCAAAAGTTAAAAAAAGTTCAGAAAAAATAAAAATAAGCAAAATCATGGCATTTAGCCCAAACAGGGCCATAAACTCACTTTTAATTTAAAATGCAATAGGATTTATAATTTAATAGATAATAGTTTATTATAAATTTATTTTTATAAAATAACTTATAATTTAATAAACAATAGTATTTATAACTTAATAAATAATAAATTATAATAAGTTTATATTTGTAAACTAGCTTATAATTTAATAAACAATGGTCTTTATTATATTTATTTTAGTTTATAAGTATAAATTTCTAATATTTATTATGTTTTACTATTATTTAATTTTTATATATTTATTTTTCTTAGTTATTATAAAATTTAAAATAACATTAATGTTGAACCTTGGGGTGGGCTATTATTTGGGCTTCAATAATAAGGTTCGGGTCGGGTCTCGAGTGTACGGACTCGGTCCCTTGTAATTTGAAAGGATTATTTAAGACCTGATATAAAATGATCAGTATAGTTGAACATTTAATTATGGGAAATAATTAAATTTTGATCATGATTATGATTATTGATAATGATTATATGCTTGATTATGCATAAAAATAATTATTGTAGGTTGATTGAACGAGCCTTGAGGCGTTAGAACAAATTTTGAAAATTACATGTTTTCTTTTCTTGGGGTACCTTCTAGCGAGAGACCGATCGAGCAATCTATGACAGTGGAGAACTTTAAGTTTGAAATTGTGTTGTTTCTCCTTCATTTCTCTTACGTCTCTCTCTCTCTCTCTCTCTCTCTCTCTCTCTCTCTCTCTCTCTCTCTCTAAGTTGATACTAAAACCCTAGATCCACCTTGAGAGCTTCTTTGAGCTCTCCCACCCTCCTTGGAGACCATCCGTTGCTCATTCTTTCGTTGTCAAGCATTGGAGGAAATCTCTTGGCGTCAATAACTTCCCTTCCACCATTCAGTTAGTGTTTTTTTCAGGTGGAGCTTGCTAGTAGCTTATTTTTCATGGTTTTATCATTTAAGAAGTAGGATCTATGACTATTTATGAAGATTTGTAACATATGAATTGTTTGTGTGTTTTGGATTTATCCATAAAAATATAAAAAAAACTATGTTTGAAACCTTAGGTTATGATTTGAGGTTAAAGCATGTTAAATGTGATGGCCCAAACTCTAGGTCACGTGAAAAACCACAGAACAACTACCAAAACTACCCAACACCACGGATGAAAAATCATAAAGCCAAGACATGGCTAAAACCTTTGTAAAACGTACTACCGAGGGTTTATTTAATTTAAAAGCGTAGCCAAGAGACTACAGTTACAGCTCATAAGCTAAGCCTCTAAAAAAATATATGTTTTGAATAAAGAAAAGTCTTTTCATTTTAAAAGGAGCTCAGGCCATTCCAAAAATCTTCCTCGAAACACAAGAGTCTAAATGAAGCATAAAACATGTGAAAATCCCATTTGTAAACCGTTGAACCCAAACAACAAAAAACGTAGTAAGTTACTATGAAAAACAACAACCAATCCAAGGTTCTCTCGAAAGCATTAAAATATGTATACATCCATAAGAATTACATATGTTTTACAACATGTTATCTCTAAACATGAAACATATACAGAAAGGTATAAACTACCTAACAAAAAAAGACAACATGGTCTTGTCATCTGCCACCTCTGGGCACCACTGGGTCAACCTACAGGACCACGCTTACCTAAAAAAAATTTATAGCAAAATCCCATATCGTGAGCCGAAACCCAATAGAAATAGACTATAAAACTCTAAACCAGGATATGCAACCATATGGTGGGAGCTAACTCAACCACAAATCCCAAAAAGGTTTTTTATCCCGAAAACCACAAGTTTTCCATCAGGTTAACACGAGCCTCAAAATAATTTTTCATCATAAAACCCCAAGTTCCCATCCTTAAAACCATACATATCAACAATGCAAATAACGTTTTCACAGTTAAAGAAAAGCAATAACCAAAATGTTAGTTTCCACTTAGATCACACACCGAGGAAAGAGAAAAGATATTTTCCACTCGAAACACACAGTCGAGGAAAATAATATAATCAGGAATAAAACTATATGCTCCACTCGGGCCACACCACCGAGGAGAAAGGATAAAATGATTCCTATGTACCAACTCTACCACAAATGGACAGATGTAACAACTATAGACTCTTGTCCCTTTATCCAATCCCTACACATCGTAGGACCGGTTAGGTAAATGCAAGTTCTATACGAAGCCACCACAATGTAAAAGCTTAATTTACGGGCCCAAAACTCGAGGATATAAAGCACCCAACAACTTAATTTACGGGGACTAGGCCGAAGGTACAAAGCACCTACTCTGCGCATGTTTTTGGACTTCCACCGAGGGCAACTCATGCCAAATACCCGCTATCCCGGTACATCTAGAGGATCATTTACCAAAAACCAACTTATAGCTCAATAACTATGAAAAATATTTTTACAAATATACATTAAACATGTATATATAGATCTATCCATCAACATGGAGACCAACAAAAATATATATTTTAAAATATTTTTTTCCATTTTCAACAAAATGTTTCAAAACTGAGTCTCAACCCCAAGGGTTAGCTCCAAACCTCCAAACACATGATTTGTCGAGATTTTTCACAAAACCACCATTTTTCACTGTTTTCAAGAACACCATTTGAAATCCCAACATCCACAAGTCATATGATGCAATAAATCAAGAGAAGCGCAAAAAAACATGCTTTTTACTTGAAAAATCAAGGTTTAAACATAAATATGACATTTCATGTATTTTTTACCCGGTGAAAAAATATATAATTACATGAAACATCCTTTAACAATAGTAGGGTCTAGAATCCTACCTTGGAGAGTCAAAACTCCAAGCCTAAAAAATCGAACCTCTCCGGAACGAGAATCTATCCTGATGAACATGAAGCCCCTGGCACTAACATCAAGAATTCGCTGTTAGTTTGCTAAAAATCGAGCCCCGGTCCCATCAGAATCTAGAGAGAAGGTAGAAGTTTTGTGAGAGAGAAACCATATCTGAAACAAATATCTCAAAAATATCTCCAAGGCTTGATATTTATAGAAAAATGCCAGAACACGCAGGTCAGTCGACTGGACCCCTAATTCAGTCGACTGAAAAATCTTCTAGAAACCCAAAACATCCTACCGCCTCAAGTTCAGTCGACTGGACCCTCTTGGTCAGTTGACTGGATTAAGCCCCTTAGTCGACTAAATCCCTGTTGGTCTAAAACTATTTTCAGAATTCAATTTGAGTCCAAAAGTCATCACTCAAACAACCCTCTTTCGAACCTCGTGTATACACACAAGTCCAATAATCTCAAATGAGATCGTAAGACACCTTTCGTCCAATTAAACGCAACCAAATACATTTTAAAAACATTAATTTCAACTCCATCAATACTTATAACTCGTTTCAAAACAAAACGGGTCATGGTCTCACATTAAATCTTAAAATTTTAGAAGATTTTGTTGGCCTAACAAGGCTTTCAATAACCGATTTTGATGATAACAAACCTATGTATTTAATTGTGTATATTGAGATTGTTTACAGGACATATATGCTTAGCACAATCCAAGATACAAAGTGAAAGCCATGACGCAAAATTTCAAATCAAGTTCTTTAGTAACAAGTTTTTGATACAAATGCCAGGCTTGAAGAAGGCTTGTAGAACAAAATGTAAATTTTATTTTTAGGATCCTTGTATATTCACTTTATCTCTTGAATATTTCTTTAAAGCTCATAGGAATCCTAAAAGTCATAAAAATATTTTTTCAACTCAAAAGGTGACCAAAAAATCTTGCAAAAATAAAAATTTGAATTTTTAATGATCCAGTCGATTAAGGCTTTATACCCAATCGACTGACTGAGCTACCAAAAATGAAATTTCTGATTTAAAGTAGTTCAGTCGACTGATCCTTGCGGTCCAGTCGACTGAAGTCAAGTTCAATCAACCGAACTAGTTTAATCACTCGACCGAACAGGCTTAGATTTAAATTTTTTTTGAAAACGGCTAGTTTGAACTTACCCTATGGCTAGTCAGATTTTGAGGCCTATAAATAGAGCCCTTTTGCCTTTGTTTTACTCACTCAAAGCCTCTCAAACATTCTCTCATATACAAACTCTTCGTGCTTCAAATTCTTAATATTTTTATTCATATTTTTGTAAGAAAATCATTAGAGTTCTTGTTGAGCTTCGTTGTTATATTTCTTGACAACTGAGTTTAGAGCTTTCATTGTTTGTACTCATTTGCTCATCTAAGGAGCGTTCTTTGTACACTCTTATATCATTCTTGTTGTTATATTGTTTTGAGAAAATGTGTTTCTCAAAAGAGGCTAATCCACCTACAAGGATTGAGTTGCTTGAGAAGGGTATATTTTCAAGAAGTGACTACTCCACCTAGACTAAGAAAAGAGGCTCCTCCGCCTGTTGAAGGAGAGGTAGAAAAAAATTCTCATAACGGTTGGCTTGAGGCAATGACGTAGACCATTGCGCCGAACCTTGTAAAAATCTTGGTGTTCTTTTTTCTTCCTTGCTCATTTCTTTTATTTACTTTATTGCTTGTTGTTACATCACATACACTTGCACTTGAATCATTTATTTTTATTTCTCGCACCATTTAAGGCTAGAGAGTTTTGAATATTTTAATTTCTTTTTGCAAGAAACATTGCGAAATAAAATATTCTTATATTTTAATCAAGAAGCCATATTTAAAAAAAGGTATACTTGCAAATTAAAGTTTAAAGCCAAACTTATATTTTACATTGTTAAAACAAGAAGAGTGTTGAAATTGATTAACAAGAAGTGAACAAAAGTTTGCACTTAAAACTTCTAAAAAGTTTTTATTTACGAAGTTCAATTAAGATATACTTATCTTTTAACAAGAAGTCTTAAATATTATAAATCTACACTTGTACTTAAATCTTTCAACAAAAAGTTTTTGTTTATAAGTAAAAATTTACTTGTGATTTAAATAAGTAATTTTCTTGTGAAATAAAAATCGTACACTTGTATTTGAATATTTGATCTAAGATTTTTTTTAAAAAATATCCAATTCACCCCTCCCCCCCTCTTGGGATTACACACTTACTATCAATTGGTATCAGTGCTAATCACATTATTCTTAACAAGTTTTTGTGAAAAAGATTTATGCCAGGTATTGGTGTATCCTCTTTTGGAGAAGGTCAATCCTCCACACGGCCTCCAATCTTCAGTGGTGTTAACTACACGTTTTGGAAGCAAAGAATGAGAATATTTATTCAAGCCATGGATTGGAGAGCATGGAGGGTAATCATACAAGGTAACTTCACTCCCACTAAAACTGTAGAAGGTAAAGAGGTTCCTAAATTAGAAAAAGAAATGAATGAAAATGATATGAAACAACTGCAAATAAACTCTAGTACTATAAATGCATTATATTGTGCGTTAGATCCTAATGAATATAATCCAATAATGACATGTAAAAGTACAAAAGAAATATAAGAAAAATTAGAAGTTACTTGTGAAGGCACACAAGATGTTAAAGACTCTAGGATTGATAGATTAATTAGTGAATATGAAATCTTTAAGATGCATGAAAATGAGACTATATCTAGCATATACACTCAATTTACTCATATCATAAATTCTCTTAATGCACTTGAAAAAACTTACCCATCTTAGGGGCTTTTAAGGAAAGTCCTCAAAGTCTTTTCGCCTATATGAGAAGCTAAGGCTGCAGACATATCCGAGGCAACAAATCTAAGGGTGATGACTTTGGATGAACTAATTGGCTCACTATTGACCTACGAGCTCAAGATAAATGAAATAGTCAACAAACAAAGTAAGGCCAAAAAGTCCATTGCTCTCAAGGCTTCAAAAGATAGATCCCGTGATGAAGACGAGAAAATCAATGATGAAGACATGACCCTCATCACAAGAAGATTTGGAAAATTCTCAAGTGAGACAAAAGGCTTTCAAGAAAATTCTGAGGTACAAAGTTTGACAAAAGAGACTCAAGCAAACGAGACCTCAAGAAAGAACCACTCACTTGCTACAATTGTAACAAGACAGGGCACATCAGGCCGAAATGTCCTTTACTAAAAAAGGACTTAGAGAAGAAAAAGAAAGCCATGAAAGCAACCACGTGGGATGACTCAGATTCAAACGAGTCAAGCACTAGTTCAAGCGACGAAAAAATAGCCAACTTCTGCTTGATGGCAAGTATAGCTGAAGAGGTAAGTTCTCATTCAAATTCATGTAATGAATCCAGCTCGTCTTATACTATGCGTTCATACGAAGAACTTAAAAATGAAATATTTAACTTACATAAAAATCTTTTGAAATTGGAAAAGAAAATTTTAAAATTGAAAAATGAAAATAAAAGTTTTTTTAAAGAAATTGAGGAATTAAAAATTTTAAATAAAAATAAAAATAATGAAAAAGAAAATATTTCTAAAGAGCATGGTTTACAAATTGAATGTTTGGAAAAAGAAAAACTTATCTTAAAAGTTAAATTTGATAAATTAACAAAAATTTCTGAAAATGAGATTTCAAATTTAACATAAGAAAATGATAGGTTAAGAAAAGAACTCACAAACTTAAAAGGTAAAAATATTGAAAATAATATCTCTTGTGAACTAAAAAGAAAAGTAGAAGACTATTCAAAAATTATTTATACATTCACAAATGAAAAAGGAAATTTTAAAAAAACTTTTAGGAGCACAAAGAAGATCATTAAATAAAAAAGGAATTGGATACAATGGAGAAGTAAAACTCAAATTCAAAAATTATTTTGTGAAAGAATCAAAAAGCTTTTCAAACACATTTTATAAAAATTCTTATGAGAATGTAACTTGTTTTCAATGCAAAAGAAAATGACATATTAAATTTGATTGCCTACTAAAAAGAAATAATTGGGTCACAAAAATGGTTTGGCGAATAAAAGAGACTAATCTTATAGGACCTAAAAAGAATAGGGTACCAAAGAAAATCACTTGAATTGTTTTGTAGGTATATTTGAGATCCTCATCATCAAAAGGAACATGGTATTTGGATAGTGGATGCTCAAGACATATGACGGGCGAGAAGACTAAATTATTAACCTTAAACCTAAGGATAGAGGTCATGTAACATTTGGAGACAATGCAAAAGATAAAATTATTGGTATAGGTAAGTTCGGTAAAGATTCTTCTCTATCTATTGATAATGTACTCATTGTCGATGGTCTCAAACATAATCTTCTTAATATTAGTCAATTATGTGATAAAGGTTATAGTGTAAAATTTTTGCATGATACATGTGTTGTTAAAAACAAAGAAAACAATAAAATTTTATTTGTTGCAAAGGGATTTGAAAATGTTTACACTATCGATTTTGAAAATCTACATTCTTAAAATGTTAAATGTTTTTCCGCTGTAAATGAAACTAGTTGGTTATGGCATAGGAAGCTAGGTCATGCTAGCACTGATCTACTATCCCAACTTGTCAAGAAAGATTTGGTTAAAGGCTTACCTAAGACTAAATTCATTAAAGAAAAAGTTTGTGGTGCTTGCCAATTTGGTAAACAAGCCAAAACAAGTTTAAAAAAGAAATAAGAAATTTCTACAAATAAGCCACTACAATTACTTCATCTTGATTTATTTGGTCCTGTGAAACCCTAAAGTCTTGGAGAAAAAGTATATTATTTTTTCATAGTTGATGATTTTTCACGATATACATGAGTTTTATTTCTTGCATCAAAAGATAAAGTATGTCATGTATATGCCAAACTTTGTAAGAAAATTTAAAATAAAAAAGGCTATTCTATTCTACACATTCATAGTGATAGAAGAGAAGAGTTTAAAAACAAAGATATTGAAAATTTTTGTGACCAAAACAGAATTTCTCATAATTTTTTTGCACCTCAAACTCCTCAACAAAATGGGGTTGTAGAGAGAAAAAATAGATCCTTACAAGAAATGGCACGCACTATGTTAAATGAACAAAAAATTCCTAAATATTTTTGGGCTGAGGCAGTTAATACTGCTTGCTATGTAATGAATTGAATTTTTATAAGATATCACTTAAACAAAACTCTTTATGACCTATAGAATGGTAGAAAACCTAACATTTCTTTCATGTTTTTGGATGTAAATATTTCATTTTAAATGACAAAGATGAATTGAGAAAATTTGAATTTAAATCTAATGAATGAATATTTCTTGGGTATGCTACAAATAGTAAAGCTTATAGAGTTTATAATAAGAGAACTATGACTTTCGTTGAGTCCATTCATATAACTTTTGATGAAACTAACCCTTTCTCTTCTAAGATTCCAATGGATGATGATTTAGACATTAATAAAGGAATGGAAGAAATGCAAATCGAGGAGGACAAAGGTAAAAGCATTAAGGTTGATGATGAACACATAGACCTACCAAAAGAATGAAAAATAGTGAAGGATCACCCTATGGATCAAATCATAGGTGAACCTTCACGAGGTATAAGTACTCGATTTTCATTGAAAAACATTTGTGATCATCTTGCATTCCTTTCACAAGAAAAACCTAAAAATATAAATGAAGCATTAGAAGATGAATATTGGATAATAGCCATGTAAGAAGAATTAAATCAGTTTAAAAGAAATAAAGTTTGGAATTTAGTTCTTAGACCTAAAGATAATACAATAATTGGAACCAAATAGGTTTTTAGAAATAAAGAAGGATGAAAATGGTATTGTTGTCTGAAACAAGGCTAGATTAGTTGCACAAGGCTGTAATCAAGAAGAAAGAATTGATTTTGAAAAAACATATGCACTTATAGTTAGGATAGAAGCCATTCGCATGTTATTGGCATACATATCATATAAGAATTTTAAACTCTTTCAAATGGATGTAAAAAGTGCTTTCTTAAATGGTTTTACAAATGAGGAAGTGCGTGTTGAACAACCACCTGGTTTTGAATATTATAATTATCCAAATCATGTATTTAAATTAACAAAAGCATTGTATGGTTTAAAACAAGCTCCTCGAGCTTGGTATGAAATACTAAGTAATTTTTTGTTAGAAAATAATTTTACAAGGGAAAAAATAGACACAACTTTATTAATTAAAATTAACCAAGAAGACATGTTTATTGTACAAATATACGTAGATGATAACATATTTAGTGCTACTAATGAGAATTTTTGTAAGGAATTTTCTGTATGCATGCAAAAGGAGTTTGAGATGAGTATGATGGGAGAACTCACGTTCTTTCTTGGACTCCAAATCAAGCAAGCAACAAATGGAACTTTCATCAACCAATAAAAGTACGTACGTGAGTTGCTCAAGCATTTCAAGATGGAAGATGAAAAAGTTTTGGGTACTCTAATGAGTCCCTCAACTAAACTTGACAAAGACGAGCAAGGAAAATCGGTAGACACTAAGCCCTACCGAGGTATGATTGGTAGTTTACTTTATTTAACTGTAAGTAGGCTTGACATAATGTTTAGTGTATGTATGTGTGCACGTTAACAAGCATGTCCCAAAGAATCAGACTTAATTGCTGTAAAAAGAATATTAAGATATTTTGTTGGCACAATAGATATAGGCTTATGGTATCCTAAATTTACTTCTTTTGAAATGATTACCTATTCTGATGCGAACTTTGCTGGTTACACAATTAAACATAAAAGCACTAGTGGCACATGTCATTTCTTAGAAAAATCATTTGTCTCTTGGTTTTCAAAGAAACAAAATTCCGTAGCCTTATCTACCGCTGAAGTCGAATATGTGGCTGTAGGTAGTTGTTGTGCACAAATTCTATATATGAAACAACAATTTCATGATTTTAAATTAAAATACGATGTGGTGCCGATTAAATGTGATAATACAAGTGCTATAAATATTTTTAAAAATCTAATTTTGCATTCACGAATAAAGCATATTGAGATACGACATCATTTTCTTCGTAATCATGTACAAAAAGGTGATATTTTTAGAATTTGTGAGTACTAGTGAACAATGGACGGATATCTTTACTAAACCTCTTAATGAAGAACGCTTTATCATTATAAGACGAGAATTAGGCCTAATGTATATACATGAGGTTGTATAATCTTAATTCACGAAGATTTTTAAAGTAAAATTAATTTTGTTAATCTCAAACTTTACTGGAAATCAAAAATAGTGAAGCAACACTGACCAGTCGACTGAACACCTTTTCCCAGTCAACCGAACCAAATTTTCTCAGTCCAGTCGACCGAACATACCACTTCAGTCAACTGAACCTTCGGGGATTTCAAAAAATTGAAAAGCCGAACTGCATTTAACCTTTGTTATTTCATTTTATACCTCTCGCATCTCTCTCCTAGGGCACGAAATTATTTGTTCTTGTCTTAAGAAAGGCTCCATCTCAACCACATTTCTCACACCATCTTTCACCTCCTTACATCTTTCATTTTCATCTCTCAAAACCCTTCAATGGCACCTAGGGTTAGAGGAGGTAAGGGCAAAACCATTGCTAGAGATGATCCTACTGGCGAGAATGACCAGTGGTTCAACTCGAGTAAAGCCGAAATTCTCTACAAGCACCATCTCCAATCTCTAGATCCTATTTTTGGTAAGATTAT
>JAOTRH010403538.1:0-34932 GCA_034768845.1 Heliamphora exappendiculata
TTTTATAAAAGCATAAAACAAAATATTGTATAGAAACAAAAGTTAATTCAAGTAAGTTTACTAAAATTAATATTATTATTTTTACTTAATTAGCTTTTATAAATATCAAATATTAAAGCTTAAATATTCACGATCTTAAATATAAACAAGAATTAGAAATTTAAGTTGATTAAAAGTATTTTTGATATAACTTTTAAAATCTAGATTTGGATAAGGATAATTTAATATGTTATTGATTTTAGACAATTACTAATGAAAAAATAATAAAAGTCACCTACTATTTTAATTTATTTAATAGATGAATTTGACAACAATAATGATAGAGAATTATATTTTATACCATAGTAAGATTTATGTTATTAACAAACAATTTTTGAATATTAAGTATTATGAAAATAATAATAAATAATTTTATAATTATTATCATAAATGGATAATAATACAATAACCGTATTATTAGAATTTACAAAATACATAATAAAAATACGATAACAAAAAGAAATAGCTTTTAAACCCTTGCTAAATTATTGTTTCTTTATGTGTTATTGTCTATATTTGAATGTTTCAAGACAAATAAATTGAAATCAAATTCTGTTAGACTAGTTGAGTCTCTGATATGTGAACTAATTTTTATTTAACGTGAATGCTTGATATAAAGAAATTGTGAAAGAATAAAAATGAATGATGAGAACGAAAGAGAATGACGAAAAATAAAAATGAATAAAAATTATGAATGAAAGAATGATAGTTTAAACGGCGTCCTGGCCGCTGGGGGACGATAAGCGTACCAACGAGGCGAGACAATAAGGATGGCGTGCCACGGCTAGTTGGCTATAAGGTATGATCATGTTCACTGTATATAATGTGGAGTCGCTCTCTACTAAATTCTGCCTAACCGTTTAATATGTATATCATTCTAACACTGTATAATAATTAATAGTTAAGATATCATTAAATTCACACTAGCTGTGCTAATAAACGTTGAAATATTTCAGGTGACGCATGATGGAATGAAGAAAATGGTAGCTGAGAAAGAAAGTTTAGAATTGATTTCAATTTCTGTATTGTATTTCAATTCTTGTATCTAGTTATAATATTTGAATGTCGAATGCACTGTTAGAAACTCTGGAGGTTTTGAAATAATTTACTGGGAATATTAATTGAATGATTTCTTTTAATAAATAAATTACTTTTATTTCAAGATTGGATGACCCTAATTGGGATTGTTTGAAAAGAAAAAAAAATTCAGTTGGCAAAATTCAGAATAAGGAACGAAAAACAAAGACAAGAAGAGGCCTTTGGTGAGTTTTGACTCACTGACCGGTCACGGACGCTATAAATGGAAATGGGTCGTGACATAAATAATACCGCTATCTAACTCACCGGGAATATAGACGCATATAAGATCGCATCCTCTAATGAATCAAAACAACGAATATTAAATATATGAAAATTAATCATTATTTCAAGATTAAGAGGATAAGCACTATTCATAATAACCTTGGAGTGAGAATTAATTTATATAGTCAGTACAAAATTAATTACCCAAAATGTCCCGTTCAATACACACAAAGTGTACTAGCATAGAGAGTTGGAACAATAGACGATACTATTATCTGTTTTTCGTAACCAAGACAGACCTACTAAAACTCAGTGCTACAGTCGTACCGATGGTATATCCATTTCCATCTAAACTATGAATATAAAACTTATATTCTGTAAGAACCTAAAATCTGATCTTCTGCGTGCAAGTCATACTCTACACACCAGATTAAATACTATACAGAATATTGGACATCAATGCATATCAAAGAAATGATATAAATACATTGCTCATAAAGATTCTCATAAAATAAAAAATTAATTTTATTAAAATAAAATTAAATGCTAAAAATATGATTTTCTGTACACCAACCCTAACAGTACCTGACAGTGGAAGACCTTTTCGCCATCCTTGAGATCTCATCTCGAGATGAGGTCATAATTCCTACTACCTTATTGAGTCCTAAGGATCGGTTGATGCAGCTTTGTGGTATCTCAAAGCCCAAGGCTTCTCTCATTACCCACGATGGTTTCCTTGGCGTGGCACGGATCATAGACCGTTTCGGTCCCTTAGGTTCTCTTGCGCGACTTCTCCTTTCAACTTTAACACCATTTTGCTCTTTTTATTTGTCTATTGGCCCAATTTTTGCTTGGACCCTCCGATGGACGGGCTAACTCTTCTCTAGTTGATGTGACTTATCAGATACACGAGGGATGGGACCCTGTTCCACTAGTCCTTGCTGAGACACTTTTTGGTCTTGACGCAGTCCACACTGAGGGTGCCCCTTACTTTATGAGTAGTTCTCTTCTGCTGCAGGTGTTCACCCAACTCTACTTTTTCTATTTTTCTCTCTGTTTTTAGCTCTCCCTTTTCTTTATTTCTCTTTATTTTTCGACTCAGGTCTCTTTTTTCTTTAGTTCTCTTCGGTTTGACTGATGGAAAGAGGGAAATTGCTAGAGAAGCCTGTATCTAACAGCTATAGTGTGAAGTCGTTTATCCACCGTTAGGTTTATCACCTTTATTTCACTGAGGCTGCTTGGACAGATTATCTGAGTACTTTGACCAGGGAGGACATCCCTTGGCAATGCCCCTAGTTGAAGATTTCTCACACGACTGCCGCTAGAATGGATCATCCTTAGGTGCTTTAGATTGGCTTGAGGCTAGCCACTTTCTACCATTCATACCGCATCCTTCGTCAGTTTAGGCGTATTTAGATCAGGTCAGATCCTATCGTGAGCCATCTGTACAGTTCTCCTCATCGGGCCCCTTTCTTGGGTCAGTACCAATGGGCATTGTCTTCACGACTGAGAATGCCGGTTTGTAGAGAGTTTGACAGCTAGCTTTATGAGGATTACAAGGCTTGGCTCGAGATCGAGTTAGGGCGCAGTGCAAGATAGGGATGAGATGCTAAGAGAAGGACTTGACTTTACCTCATTGTATCTTGATATTTTCTTTGTTTTCTTCTTAAATTTTTTTAGGATGAGGACTAGCGAGCCTCTCTTGTTTTGGAATCAAAACTGAGTTAGTAAAAACTCTTAATGAAACTTTCTCTACTTCTAGTTCGCAATGATTTCTGAAACTGTCTCTTAGATTTTTGTTTTTGCAGTATAACTGATTTATTAGAAAAACTTAAAGTAAGCTTTCGCATTGATCAACTCCTCAAACGTGGTTACAAAAGGAGAATTTTAAACAAAGGTTTGGCTCTGACAAAAGCTGCCTACGTATCCCGAATAAGGGAATCATGCCATAATTTAGTTCGAGACTCGGGTTACACTGTCATTCTCCTTATGTAGGTTTTCTCATAGAGATATAACTTTTAAAGGTAGTCTGAGTTGATTGGTGTAAGGAAGACATTTTCTCCTAGATCCATAAGAATTGCAGCACCTCCCGACATCAGGATTTTTATAAGATAGAGCCCGACCCAATTGAGTTTAAACATACCCCTTGGGTTGAAGATTGGAGCTCTGATCTCTTTGAGGACTAAGTCGCCTTCCTTTAAGTTTCGAGACTTAACTTTTTTGTTAAATGCCTGGCCTATTCTTATCTGATACCCTTTGATGTGAAACAGCGCCCTAAGCCTTCTTTCATCAAACAAGAGTAATTCTTCAAATCTGCCCCTCTTCTATTCTAATTCAAAAATACTACTTTCAGCCATTATCCTTAAAGACAAAATCTCTAGCTCTATGGGTAGGACTGCTTCCATCCCATATACTAGTGCATAAGGTGTCGCTCTGGTAGAGGTTCTGATCGATGTTCAGTATTTCTAAAGTGCAAATGGTAGCTTATCTGGCCAATCTTTACTTCTATCATCAGAAATTATCTCATGAGGAATCCCGTATTGACAAATAAGATTCTCCTTGGTGAACTTGGCTACTTGGGAGGCTTTTAGAAGAAAGTAGGAGGCAGCCTCAACCTACTTCGTAAAGTAATCAATTGCTACAAGGATAAACTCATGTCCATTCGATGCTTTGGGTGTGATCTTCCCTATTACGTCAATTTCCCAAATTGAAAATGGCCAAGGTGATGTCATATTGTAAAGCCGAAATGGTGGTACATGCATGAGGTTCGCATGAACTTGACATTTTCAGCATCTTCGAACAAACTGGTGACAGTCTGTTTCTATTGTCATCCAAAAGTATGCTTGGCGTAGAGTTTTCTTGGCTAGCATTAATCCATTCATGTGAGGTCCACTAACTCCTCTGTGAACCTCTCTCATCAGTTCGTGTTCTTCCTCCGTGTTAACACAAAACTTATTAACTCCCAGATATCCTCTCTTGTACAGCATTCCTCCACAGTTCACAAACTTTGCAGCAAGTCTTCTAATAGCTCTTTGGATCCTCCTTACTGGCTTGACTAGGATACTCCCCTTTCTCGATGAAATTATAAATGTCATGGTACCAAGGTAGCCCATCATTGACTTCTTGGGTAGCGACGATATTACCGATTGCGGGTGCATCTCTTTGCTGAATCTCTAGGGGTCTCATCCTTACTCGGGGAAATATGTCTATCATTGATGCCAAAGTAGCCAAGGCGACAACAAATTTATTCTGCAATCTTAGGACATGGGTGAACACCACACTTTCAAAGCAGGGGATCATTACTTTGAGCTCTCAGTGGTATTAGATCAATCTTTCTTCTTTGACCTTCCACTCTCCTTTTGCCTGAGGCACGACCAAGGTCAAGTCCCCTATAACTTCCAACTTTCTTGCCCCTAGTTCTAAGGCTGCTTCTAATCCGGCTAACCAAGTTTCGTACTCGGTCTAATTGTCAGTAACCTCAAAACTTAACATATAAGCCAACGAGATGTGGGATTCATCGGGAGTGATGAGGACTATCCTTATCCCATATCTGTATTGGTTTGAAGCTCCGTCAAAATACAGGGTCCACAAACCCTTCTCAATTTTCAACACTTGTTCATCAGGAAATTTAAACTCAGGTTTTTCTTCCCCTTCAATAGGATGGTCGACCAAGAACTCTGCAATGACTCTCCCTTTCACTGATTTTCTTATGACATACTACATGTCAAACTCGGCTAGCATCTGCAACCAATGGGCTAACTTTCCTGTCAATGCTGGCGTCTCAAAGAGATACTTGAGCGGGTCCATTCTTAAGATCAAAATGACTCGGTATGCCAGCATGTAATGGCGTAACTTCTTGGATGCCCAAACTAGAAACCAACAAGTCTTCTCTAAAGGCATATACCGACGTTCACAATATGTCATCTTCCTGCTTAAGTAGTAGGCACCTCTTTCTACCTTAGCTTCATCTTTTTGAGAAAGCATACATCTCATTGCTAAAATTAGTCGTAGATAGGTACAGTATCAAAGGATTATCGGGTTCCAGTGGTGACAGAACTAAAGGGTTTTGTAGGTACTATCATATGGCATCGAAAGAGTCTTGACACTATTAATCCCACTGAAACTTGGTTCCCTTCTTCAAGAGTCGAAAAAGAGGTTTGTAAGTAGTGGTTAACTTGGTTATGAACCGACTGATGAACTGGATCATCCCCAAAATGCTCCTTACTTCTTTTTCAGATCTCAGGGGAGGCATTTCGAGAATAGCCTTGATCTTTGACGAATCAACTTTTATACCTCATTGTGCAATCACAAATCCAAGCATTTTCCCTGATGTTACTCTAAAAGCAAACTTCTACATATTCAAACGCATCTTGTACTTCCTTATCCTCTTGAAGAACTTCCTTAGCGCGATGACGAGCCCTTCTTTGGTCTTGAACTTCATGATCATGTCGTCCACGTATGCCTCTACTTCCTTGTGTATTATGTCGTGCAGCAATGTGGTTAAAGCCCTTTGGTAGGTCGCTCCCGCATTTTTCAGTCCAAATGGCATAACCCTATAGCAATAGGTTTCCCAAGGTGTCGTGAAGGTAGTCTTCACCTGATCCTATGGCGCCATCAAAATCTGGTTGTATCCTAAAAATCCATCCATGAAAGACAAGTGTATTCCTGGCGGTATTGTCTACCAATATATTATGTGGGGGAGAGGGAAATCGTCCTTAGGACTAACCCTTTTGACACATCTGAAGTCGACACACACTCGGATTCTTCCGTCTTTCTTTGGTATTGGACCACTTTGGGTACTCCGTGACCATGATAAAGTCGGCATCTATTTGCTTGGTGACCTCCTTTTTAATATTAAGAGCCTAGTTTAGCCTGATTCTTCTAAGCTTCTTCTTAACAGGTTTGGCGTCGGGGTAGAGAGGAATTTGGTGCTGTACAATATCATGATCAATTCTAGGCATATCTTTATAGGACCATGCAAAAAAGACTTTAAGTTCTTTTAATAAAAAGGTTAATTGCTCACATTCTTCTAAAGAGAGCGTAAAACCAACCTGAACTAACTGCGAATCTTTTTCATTATTAAGGTTTATTAAAACAGTTTCTTCCATTATAGGTTTAGCTCATATTTCTTCTTCCCTTTCAATTAAAAATTTTAATTGTTGGGGGATATCCTCCTCGAATTCATCAAAATTTTTAGAATCAACACAAAATATTTGAGGCACAACCACAAAAGAAAAGTCTAAATTTATTTCATTAATTTCAACGGGAGTTACAACTTGAGACTCAAAAAAAAAGGGGCTCGGGATGCCAACAAGTGTATTCCCAGCAGACTCGTTGTTACAGACACCAGTTACAGATTCGATAAAAACATACTCAATAGACTCGAATTTCAACTTGCTTGTTACATCATGCATGTGTAAAGACTCAAAGAACTTACTCTTTTGCATCTCAGTAGCATCCACGATAAGCGTAGTTTGATGCGTAGGCGTGTCGGCATCCATCATCAGTACATCCTTGTCTTCCTCGTTGCCTATACAAAGTCAGGTCATCTCTTCATCGAAGAAAGAACCCAGATCTCGTTCTTCACAATGAACTATCCAGTATGTTGATTCCTTTCCAGTGAAGCCCATCTGCTATATCTCCACTTCCTCCTCACTATCAGATAGCTGGTCGTTGAAAAAGATTTTCAACCCCAGCAACTTCTAGTTAGTCCTCTCCTCGATCTAAGGATCGAGAAACCCGTAGTAAGGGAAGCGATCTCTCTCCTTGATAAAGTGCCCATTCAATGTCAGCCCGTAATCTCCCATCTTTGATCCTTCTGACTTTGGCTTATATCCAAGCCCGTATTTGTAACGATTGTGGTACATAGGGATCGGCTTTGAGATTCCTTGTAAATGCTTGCCAAGCCCCATCCCCGGGAAGTAGGACATTCATTTCATCATTGTCATGACTTTTGGGTTCACATAGTTCTCTTCCTCGTTCATCAGAACTTGGACAGCCTTAGTCTCATCAAAGTTGAATCCATTCAAAAGAAGGTCATCTTCCCCATTTTGAATCTCAAGGAGCAGGGTTGGCTGGCTAATTTTCCTTGGAATGGTAACAGTTACCCCTTCCTTAATTAGCTTAACTTTGTAGTGTAGGGTCAACGGAATTGCTCTAATTGTCGGGTCATGTAGCCAAGGCCTTCCGAGTAATAGGTTAAATGATGCTTGCACGTCAAGAACATGGAATTATACCTCGCTTTACAGCGGTCCCACTGTCATGGAAAAAGTCAGCAGCCCTAAAACATCTCTTCGTGTGTTTTCGTATGCTCGCACTCCTTGCACACTTGATTTGAAATCCTGTGTCTTTAACCCTAGGCAGTAAGCAGCCCGTAGTGGGCACACGTTGAGCCCATAATTGTTATCGACCAAAACAACTAGCACCCATTTCCCCAAACCAGTCAGTCACTTCTCGAACTTCAATCATTTGGTATCCTTCTCCTCGGAAGGTCCAAAAGTCATCTACGCTCGTCTTTCTTTGATTATCTTCTCTAATTTCTTCAACTCCTCAAAAATTTTCTTCGATTCCCATCACATTTTGTGCAAATCAATGGGATTTTTCATTGATACTGGTCTCTAACTTGAAGAGATGTGGCAATAATAACCCATCAAAAAGATTTTTGTAATTATATGGTGGGGGAGGAACCCAAGGTTACCACGAGCCTCCATGGTCATGCAGTTCCTCCACAATCGGATGTTATTCCGGTACATCCTCTCCTTTATCATATCTAGGTCTATGAATTCTTGCTCCACTTCTTCGAGTTCCTAAAAATCCTTCTCTTCTTCATATAAAATCTCATTCCCGTTGAGGGAGCATAGGGCTAGTCCTTCGGGTAAAGGAGTTCTTGGTTTCGGCTCGTGAAGATGAACAATATAGACTTAAAGATCGAACACAAGACCCGTAGTCCTCAACCTTCAAGCTTGGCTTAGCCTCTCCATACCATGCTGTTTTCCCATACCACGCTTCTTCATTACTCGAAATTGTGGGGATATACCACTTTATCTCTATCCCAGCCTCCTCTAGGTCATCCAATACTTCGAGGCGTGCTAAATCTTCCCACAAACGTCTGATCTCTTCATCCTCTTCCCTGTCACTACTGGAGGGAGGAAAACCTTCTTTCTCATGAATGATGAAGACTGAGAAATCATCAAAGTTATCATCTACCTGTTCCTTGATAAAATTATTGATTAGCAACAAGTCTCAACCATATGGTAAATCTGTAACAGGCTTTGGTTCTATCACTGGGACTATGAACTTTGTGGGATCAAAATCTTCTATCAATCCTTCAACAATATTCACATTCTGTTGAGCTACGTGATTCAACAAAGGATTGGTGAGCACGTTCAGCTTCTGAACAGATGCAGGTGGAGAAATCACCTTGTTATCTATTAAATCTTAGATCTCATACCAAAGCCTCATGCAGTTGTTGGCTAGATGACCATGCCCTTGGTGGAAGGCACCGTACTAGGTTGGGGTATATCGAGGTGGCAAAGGATTCAGTGGTGGGGTCAGCTCCAAAGGCTTTATGAGGCCCCTCTCAATCAATCAACTTATAATGGAAGTCAAAAGAATGTGAGTTGGGTGAAGGTTCTTTTCTGGTTTTAGGGTTGGTTTTGGTTAGCAGGTTGAGCAGATGGATTAGGCTAGTTCAAATTCGAGTTCAGTAGGTTCACTTATAGCTTTGGTTCACATAATTGGTTGCATTGTTCGGGTTGTTGACATAAGGCTTCCTGACCATTCTTTGGCTCGATTCTCCTTTCTCGATATCCCCAAACTGTAATGCATCCTCTATTTCTATGCCAATATCAAAGACCTGCTCAAACGTCATCAAAAGCTACGTAATCAAATACTTTTAGAATTATGGCTGCAGATTCTTCACCACCATCCTTACTTGCTCCTTCTCAGTAGGCCTGTTGTCATCTTAACTACCTTGGCCCTCCAACGGGTCAGAAACTTGACAAAAGCCTCCTTGGCCTCTTGCCGGGCAGTCTCGAGTTCCTGGGTAGTGACATCAAGCTGGATATTATAATTGTACTAGTTGACAAACGTAGTAGTAATATCCTTTTAGGTTCTTATTTTTGCAGCATCTAGTGATAGAAACCACTTTTGGGTGGCTCCCGACAAACACCACTGGAAAAGCTAAGCCTTTAAGTGATCACTGATTCCCTTTGGCGACAAGGTACCCGTGTACATTCTCAAATGGATTCTCGGGTCTCCACTTCCATCAAATTTTTTCATGTCAGGCATCTTGAACTTCTCGGGAAGTTTAGCATTGGACAATAGACAGAGCCCATCGACATCTAACAATTAGTCTTCGACCCCTCGGGCCTTCCTCAAGATCTTTTCCAATTTTTTGACTGTATCAAACAAGATCTATTCTTTAGTGGCTAGGGTTTTCGAGATTCTTGACCATACAAGTGGCACAGCTGCTGGTTGGGTTCTATCGGGTCCCACATTATCATCTCAAATGTTGTCACTTACCCCATCCTCCTAGCCATTCGGGAGAACTAGATTGGGGTCCACCATCTAGGTCTACAAGGATTGGATCTACGCTTGGCACTAAGTCTGGATCCTAGCCTGGTTGGTCAAAACGGTATTAATCCCTTCAATTGTCTATTATAACTTCAAAATTGCCCTCATCATGTTGGTCATAGTCAAATCCAGATCTGCCATTGATAATCTCAACTGCTCTGTACTTATGAGTCTTCCACTTGGAGATCGAGCCCAAGTGCGTATAGGTTCTTCTCAACACGAAGCTATATTCTCAGATCTCTGAGCTGAAAGAGCTAGTGTAAATCGGATAACTCGTCAGTCGGGGTCTAAACTCAAAATAACTCGTGTTCAGCAGTGGGATGGGGAAAATAAAAACTATCCTAAATGGGGTGCTAGCTATACAGGCATAAGCATCCATAAAAAGAAAATGACATAATCCTAAAAAGATTTATTGTTCCTAAAAAAAGGGGTCTAAGAAGCTATATGCAATAGGAGAAGGTTGGTAGGTCTACACTCAGTGTACCTTCTAAATAGAGTCAAAAATATACTTTCTAATGCCAGGAATGGTGCAAGGCATGGTCAAATAGTACGCCATAACTCTTTTTGTCACATCTATGGGAGCATGTGGACAGAAAACTTGCTGGCTTTCCTGACATAGCTCTGAGATAGTAGGCTAATCGAGGTATCAGGTAGGCGGAGTAGGGGTTTTGAGAATTAAGCACACAAGTATGCACAATACAAATGCGAATACCAATAAAAAATTTACAACAAAAACCATTGATATTTTAAGTTAAACCTCTTATGATTGTTTTTGAAAAACCAGTCTCTAGTTGAGCTGCCTGAAAAACTAAGGGCGTTTGCCCCAGGTGCGTTCGAGAAAAATAGAACGGTTGTAGCGGATATCCATAGTTTTTAGAAAAATGATCATTTATTTTTAATAAAAAAATAGAAAATCCAAAATATCCAAACACGATTTTAGAAAAATAGAATCGCCACTTGATTTTTGAGAAAAACTAAGAAAAATAAAAAGAAGGCAACATGACCTTTTTAAGCGTAACTAGAGAAAAAGAGGGTTCGGGGGCTAAGGTATGAAAAGTGAAGGTGTTATACACCCTTTTCGCCCAACCATAAGGTTGGCCTCTATTTTGTTAATGTTAGTTCTTATTTTGAACTTTTCAAAAGTAATATGTACAAAATAGAAGGTTAAAGAGAGTTCATACAGAAGTAAACAAAGAAGAAAAAGGTCTTAATAACAGTCCTAAGGGTTATGCAACTTGGTTATTATTTCTAACATATCTTACGTATTGTTTGAGCAAAGCAAAGAAAAAATCATGCAATGAAAGCTCAAATGGAACAAAAAAAAGCCTAAGGGTTATACAATAAAGTTTCTCTCTCTAACATGTTATTTTCAATTTATATAAAAGGAACATGGGAGATTCAAACAATGTTTCAAGCTACTGGATATATAAAAAAACTCACGGCCATCGCAACCAATGTTGTGGCCGTGACAAAATAAGTCACAAAATCGATGGCCGTGACAAAATATATGGTAGCCACAAGAAAATGAGATGCAAAAGGTCATGGCCATGACAACAAAAGTTGTAGCAATGGTATTTTTAAGATCCAAAGGGGTATTCAACACGCAAGTTCTAAAAGGGATTAAATGGATAAGACACACAAAACAAAGACCACGGCCAACTTCATCAAGGTTGGATCTACTATTCATTACTCCAACAGTAACATAGGCTTTAAACATAGTTTTCATACTACTGGTCTCACACAATGCTCACGACCGTAGCAACAGAATAGTGCAGTCGTGAAAAAATAAGGCAAAAGGTAGCGACCAAGAATAAATAAGTAGCGGCCACAACAATAGGGCCAAAATATCTCACGGCTATGATAACCAAAGGTTGCGATCGTCAAGTTGTCAAAATCACTGAGGCATTTTTAAGTGTCCAATGTGCCAGCGAATACGAAAATGAATTGAAATATGCTATTCACGCATTACAACAAGTTACAAACATATTGTTTAGGAAAAGAAACTTTTATGAACATGCTTTGATTGGAATGAATAAAATAGAAAGAAATGATGAATGGAAACCTTAACGGTGACACCCTCATGAGAGAGAAGATGAGGGATTAAAAAAGCATCACGGGTTTTCTAAGGTTACCTCATGTAAACAACAACCTCAAATGTCCTCTCGAATGTGAAAGACGAGAACCGCCAAGCAATCTGTGTGCCAAGGCCTCAGCAATGCAAGCAAAGTCACAAACAAGGTCCGGAAGTATCAGGAATATGATTATCAGATATATCAGAATATTGGGTGGGAATTAGATTCAGCAGAGTATTGGTATCCGAGTATTACTCTCTTTGGTTTCTGGGAAGGTAACACAAACATCCATTAGAATGCTGCCACCTATCCAAAAAGGAGTCAAACTCGCGGCCGCAACCTTTATTGTACGAATAGTGCAGGCTGCGTCCTTCATTATTTCAAACAGTGTCGGCCATGACCTTCAAAGATCGTGGATATGTTTAAGGTTTCAAAAAGGTAGCGGCTGTGACAAAGGAAAGTCGTGGCCTGCTCTAGGATCACAAAAAGGTGGCAACCGTGAGGAATATGAATGTCTTGGCCTGAAGGTTTTTTATGGTTTATTGGGTTTTGAATCGAATTTCTGACTTTGCTTACTTGGGAATAACCTTGAGCATAATTCTCATATTTTTGTCATTGGGGATCATTCGAAACGGATGCCTAAGATTTGACTTAGTCAAATTAGAGTGTCTACAGAGCACAGACAAGCAAAAATCCAACGATCGAATTAAGATATGAGATCTTAACTGGGGAAAACATAAAATAATTTAAAAGGTCAAGTCAAGACCCTAAAAACTATTTTATCGGGAAAAGAACACAAATTAATAGGTCATGCCAAAACCTAAAAATTTGAGCAAGAACGGGATAAAAAATAATTCAAAAAGTCAAGTCAAGACTTTAAAAAACTATTTTTATCGAGAGAGATAACAAATTAATAAGTCGAGTCAAGACCTTAAAATTTGAATGAGTACGGGATAAAAAATAATTCAAAAAGTCGAGTCTAGACTTTAACAATTGTTTTTACCGGGAGAGACAAAAAATTAATAGGTCGACTCAAGATCTTAAAATTTGACCGAGAACGAGACAAAAATATAATTTAAAAAGTCGAGTCAAAACTTTAAAAATTATTTTTATCGGGAGAGAAAACAAATTAATAGGTCGAGTCAAGACATAAAAATTTGAAAGAGAACGGGACAAAAAAATAATTCAAAAAGTCAAGTAAAGACTTTAAAAATTATTTTTATCTGAAGAGATAACAAATTAATAGGTCGAGTCAAAAGATAAAAATTTGAACGATAACGGGATGAAAAATAATTCAAAAACTCGAGTCAAGACTTTAAAAATTACTTTTGGCTGGAGAGATAACAAATTAATAGGTCGAATCAAGGTCTAAAAATTTGAACGAGAACGAGATAAAAAATAATTCAAAAAGTCTAGTCAAGACTTTAAAAGCTATTTTTATTGGGAGAGTTAAATTAATAGATCGAGTCAAAATCTAAAAATTTAAATAAGAACGGGATAAAAAATAATTCAAAAAGTCGAGTCATGACTTTAAAAAACTATTGTTATCGAGAGAGATAATAAATTAGTAGGTCGAGTCAAGACCTAAAAATTTGAACAAGTACGAGATAAAAAAAATTTTAAAAATCGAGTCAAGACTTTAAAAATTATTTTTATCGGGAGAGATAAAAAATTAATAGGTCGACTCGAGTCCTTAAAATTTGAACGGGAACAAGACAAAAAAATAATATAAAAAGTCGAGTCAAAACTTTAAAAACTATTTTATCGGGAGAGATAACAAATTAATAGGTCGAGTCAAAACAAAAAAAAAATCTAAATGAGAATGAGACAAAAAAATAATTCAAAAAGTCATGTCAAGACTTTAAAAACTATTTTTATCGAGAGAGATAATAAATTAATAGGTTGAGTCACAAGCTAAAAATTTGAACTAGAACAAGATAAAAAATAATTCAAAAACTCGAGTCAAGACTTTAAAAGTTATTTTTATCGGGAGAGATAACAAATTAATAGGTCGAGTCAAGACCTAAAAATTTAAACGAGAACGAGATAAAAAATTAATTTAAAAAGTTGAGTCAAGACTTTAAATATTATTTTTATCGAGAGAGATAACCAATTAAAAGGTCGAGTCAATACCAAAAATTTGAAAGAGAACGGGACAAAAAATAATTCAAAAAATTGAGTTATGACTTTAAAAACTATTTTTATCTGAAAACTAGCAATACAAACACAACATAAAGGCCAATTAATGAAAATTTAAAGCCATTGCGACATTTGATGTTCGAGGTTCTAGGTGGTGATGTGATGGTTGATGCATATTGCAACCGTTGGTATTTTCTCAATCATTTCTTGTTGTCGCCATATGGCGCTTGACATAAATTGTGATCGTACCAATTGAAGGTTGCAACCACGACTTCCTAAGGCTCTATAAAGCCTTTAATTGAAGCGGAACAGTGCCATTTTATCCCATCTCACTCTCTCTCTCTAACTCTTATTCTCTATGTTTTCTCTCTCAGGATTCTAGAATTTCTTTGATATTTTGTGATCATTTTGCGTTGCTTCTTCATTCTTGGAAGATGTTTACGTTACTATTCCTCCCATTCTTGTTCATGGCGGATCATGGACGTGGAGACAATGATCTCGGGGTGCGGCAAGGCCCTTTTCCTACTTGGAGTTCATCTGTGGTTTCCATTGGTGGTGTTGGTTCTAGCGTACTTGCTGGTGGGGTATCCGACCCATAGCCTTCTACTTCCTTGGGGGCAATGGAGGCTCTTGCAGCGAAGGCAGAGTGGGCTTTACTTCAAGCGGCTTTAGAGCAGGTGGCTGCAACGCAGGCAACAACAGCATAGGCGGCAGTAGAACAGGCTGCTGTAACGGTGGAGGTAGTGAAATCTCTGGTACGCTCCAGTTCCTCATTGTCTTGATCGGCGTGGGATGATGAGGTATGAGCCTCCTGTTGAAGACGTAGCCCCCGACATTCTTATTCGCGAGCCTCTCGTTCATCTATCTCACCATAATCATGCGGTGAGTCTCCTTTTCTTCTTTATTTCGTTCTTGGACATAGAATACATGTTTTGAATTTTGAACAAAACTTGTGATATTATGCATGATCCATAACCAAACGCTGCCCTGGTTTGAATTTGTATGTTGCTATGCTTGCCATTTTTAGAAACTTTGCATGTAATCAAGATTTAACCATGTATAAAAATAAGTGGGGACATAGTCTTTAAAATTCAAAATGGGTATTAACTTGACTCACAAACAAACTACATGACACTTAAAACTAGAAGCTTATAACCACAGACTCAGAAGTTAAACCAGGGTGCCTAGACTATTGGGGCTTTGAACATCATTAGGGTTTGAAACCAAGGTGCTTGGGAATTAGGGCTTGAAATCGAGGTGCCTGAGGAGCAGGGCTTAGGGTGCCTAGAACACTAGAGCTTAAAACTAGGGTGCCTGGGAAGCAGGGCTTGGGGTGCCTAGATTACTAGGACTTGAAGAACATAAAACTCGTCTTATAAACTTAGGGCCTAGACAATGCTTCGTATATGATTAGGGTTTAAAATAAGGTTCCTAGATCACCAGGGCTTGAAATTGGGGTGCATGAAGAGCAAGGCTTAGGGTGCTTGAGGAGCGGGGCCTAGACAATGCTTCGTACATGATTAGGGTTTAAAACAAGGTTCCTAGATCACTAGGGCTTGAAATTGGGGTGCATGAAGAGCAAGGCTTAGGGTGCTTGAGGAGCGGGACTTAAAATTAAGGTGCCTGGGAAGTAGGGCTTGGGGTGCTTGGGAAGTAGGGCTTGGGGTGCCTAGATCACTAGGGCTTGAAGAACCTAAGACTCATCTCATGGACTTAGGACCTAGACAATGCTTTCCATATGACTAGGGTTTAAAACAGGGTGCTTAGATCACTAGAGCTTGAAACAAGAATGCTTGCGGAGCTGGATTTAGGGTGCCTGAGAAGTAGGGCTTAGGGTACCTGAGGAATAGGGCATGAAAATAGGGTGCTAGGGAAGTAAGGCTTAAAATTAGGGTGCCTAAAAAGCAGGGCTTGGAGTGCCTAAATCACTAGGGCTTGAAGAACCTAAGACTCATCGCACGAACTTATGACCTAGACAACGTTTTGCATAAGACTAGGATTTAAAATAAGGTGACTAGATCATAGGACTTGAAGAACCTAAGACATGGCTTACGAACTTAGGACCTAGACAACGCTTCACATATGACTAGGATTTAAAACGGGGTGCCTAGATCACTAGGGCTTGAAGAACCTAAGACCCGTCTCACGGACTTAGGACTTAGATAATGCTTCGCATATGACTTTACAAGTATTGACGCACTTCTTTAAATGCATCTTGACATTTTTGATCCCACTCGAACTTAACCCCTTTCTTCAACAAATGAAACAACGGCTCACTAGTCGTTGTCAGTTTGGCTATGAACCGGTTGATGAACTGAATTTTTTTCAAAAAGTCTCTAACCTTCCGTTCGGTCCTTGGAAGAGGCATTTTCACAATAGCTTTGACTTTTGAAGGGTCAACTTTGATGCCTCGTTGAGTGATCATGAACCCTAGCATATTTCCTGTGGTGACACCAAAGGCACATTTCTATAGGTTAAGTCGCATCTTATATTTCCATATCCATTCGAAAAATTTTCACAATGTTGTGATATGAACCTCTCGATCTTTGGACTTTACGATTATGTCATCCACGTACACCTCGATTTCCTTATGTTTTATGTCGTGCAATAATGTAGTAACAGCCTTTTGATAAGTTGCTCCTGCATTCTTTAGATCAAATGGCATTACACAATAGTAATAGATTTCCCAATGTGTAATAAACGTTGTCTTCTCTCTGTTTTTGAGGTTCATTAAAATTTGATTGTATCCAAAGAAACCATCTATGAGTGATAAGAGAGCGTGCTCAGCAGTGCTGTCCACCAGAACATCAATGTGTGGTAACGAAAAATCGTCTTTAGGATTGACCTTGTTGAGATCTCAGAAGTCCACACAGACTCTGATTCGTCTATCTTTCTTTAAAATAGGCACTATATTGGCCACCCATTTGGAGTATTCAGTTACCATAAAGAATCCTGTGTTGATCTGCTTGGTGACTTCTACATTGATTTTTAGTGCCCACCCTGCCCGTATCCTCTTCAACTTTTGCTTAATTGGTTTAGCATCAGGGTATAACAAAATATGATTTTGAACAATTTTGGGATCAATACTGGCATATCCTCATACAACCACGCAAAAACATCATTGAATTCTTTTAATAAAACTATTAGTTGCTCACATTCAACATTAGATAAAGAGGAACCAATTTGAACCATTTGCGAATTATTTTCATTATCTAGATTTATTGACAGAATTTCTTCAATTATTGGAAGCGGCATTGGAATAAGTAGTTTTATCAGTTCTTTTTTGATAAGTTGATACAGGGCTGTGGTTAGGGAGATGTTAAGGGGGGTGAAGACTCTTCTTGACATTTTTGGTTATGGTGCTTGGTTATTTCTGACAGGCGGTACAGATGAAGAGTTTGGTCGGTTTGATTGAGGGTTCAACAGATTAACCTCGTTGGAGCAAGTTACAAGGTTAGTGGAGGATGTGGGTTAGTTTTAGTTGTTAGAAGGGTATTCTCGATTTCTAACTTGGCTTAGCCTTGTCAATATCACCAGATCGGATTGCGTCCTCTATATGTACCTTAGCATCGAACAACTTCTCAAACGTAGAAAGCAATTGTGTGATTAGATACCCCTTTAGAGGGGATTGAAGATTTTTTACTACAATCCTGACTTGTACTTTCACAGTTGGTCGATTTGTCATCTTAAATGCTTTCCCTCTCCACCTGGTAAAAAAGTTTACAAAAGACTCTTTACTCTCCTGGCAGGTGGTTTTCAATTCTCGGGTGGTCACGCCCAGCTAGACATTGTAGCTATACTGACTAACAAATGCAGTGGCGATGTCATCCCACATCCTAGTTTATGCAATATCTAGGGAGAGCACCCACTTCTGTGCAGCCCTTGAAAGCAATCGGTGGAAGAGCTAGGCCTTCAACTAGTCGTTAATTCCCATGGGTGCTAAAGTGTCAACATATATTCTCAGGTGTATCCTCTGGTCTCCAGTCCTGTCAAACTTTTTCATATTCAACATCTTGAACTTCTTGGCAGCTTAGTTTCTGGGAACAGGCCTAATCCTCGCACATCCAGCATATACTCTTCGACCCCTTTTGCTTTTTTTAAAACTTTCTCCATTTTCTC
The DNA here is from genome assembly GCA_034768845.1 of Heliamphora exappendiculata. Classification (NCBI taxonomy): domain Eukaryota; kingdom Viridiplantae; phylum Streptophyta; class Magnoliopsida; order Ericales; family Sarraceniaceae; genus Heliamphora; species Heliamphora exappendiculata. Next base: position 18,246 of record JAOTRH010403538.1, read on the forward strand.
AATCTTATCCGCCAATGCAGACTCCCTAGAATGGGCGGTATTATTGTCCTCTATCACAGGCAGTCGGTGGACTCGGGTTGGTGCAGCGACCTGAGGCCCTTTGGGAACATGATTCTCTTCAAAAAAGTTGTCTCGTTCCTATGGCGTCGGGATTTTGGAGGTTTTGAAATATTCAAAAATAAGAAAATTTAAAAGATATTTAAAAAATATTTTAACATATTGAAAACTAAATTTTAAGAACCCCTTTTTGTTGAAAATAGAGTCGCTACTTGATTTTTTAGAAAAACTAAGAAAAACAAAAATGACTACTGATCCTTAAAACGTTTAACCAGAAAAAAAGAGTTCGGGGGTTATGGTACGAATCGGGAAATGTGTTAGATATCCCGTTCGCCCAATCGTAAGATTGGCTTCTACTAATCATCATTGGTTCTTTAATAAGATTTCTCAAATACATGCAAATAAAAAAAGTGAGGCAAAGAAGGAACATCCAAAATCAAATATAGAAAATACATAATATATGTATATAGAACGCCAAAATAAAACAAATAAGAAAAAAAAATCTTAAGTTCTATGACATGTAATTTCTAATCTAAAGGATACATGGAGCACACCCACATATAATAATTTTAAAAAGAATAAAAATATGTTAGAATCATTAAGTTCAAATTATGCTAAAAATAAATATGAATTTTGCTAGCAATATCTAAAAGAAATATAATCTATTCTAAACATGATTTTAAAGCATATCCCAAAATTAACATACTAAACATGCATATTATTAAATTATTTAAAAGCATAACTAAAATGAAAAGCACGTAAGAATTTTATATAAAAAATAAAGTTTACCAAGTAAGGATAATAAAACTAAGTGTTTTATGTATTAAGAAAATATTTAAAAATTTAATTTGAAAGAAAAAGAAGTAAAGATGAAGCTTACAAAAGAAAAATTAAACCAAAATAAGAAGGTAAAAAAAAATTTATTTAAACTATCAAACAAAAGAAAATTTTAACTATTTATTTTGTATTTTTAAACTAAAAAAAAAAAAAAGTGAAACATTACAAGGAAAATAAAGCTAATAATAAAAAGAAAAAAAATAAAATAAAATAGAATGCTAGAGCATTAAACTAGCATTACAAGAAAAGAAAAAGAAAAGAAAAATAAAATAAAATGTTAGAATATTGAACTAACATTACAAGAAAAGAAAAGAAAAGAAAAAAAAATACTAAATTTAAATTGGTGTAATATTGACAATTACAACTATATGTATGCAAGTGCTTAGATTATAACAATAACGGTATCGTTAGTCGTATTGTTAAATTATGTTAGCACTATTTAATGATTTAATTAACTTAATGTAAGTAAATAAATAAACGAAACAAATAAATAAAATAAGCTAAAACTTGCATTCGAACATGAATATAGCAACTATAAGCAATGTAAGAACGTAATTATGATGAAGTAATCAAATTAAATCGGCCACTCCAAATGGGTAGAAAATGGAGTTAGAAGGACCGAGGATTCAAGCAGAATACCTAGATTGCTAAAGAATCCTCGAGTCGAGAAATAGTGATAGGCAATCCGATTCTCAAGCGATAATCCAAGTTAGAGTTTCAAAACTTTAGTATCAAGGGTCCGACTCTCGGTATTTCGATAGAGTTTTGGCGTCGGAGCCCGGGATTGCTCGGTGACTCGGCAAAGCTTCTCTCTCTAAAAATTTGTCCTGAAAATGTACACTGGGGTACGGTATTTATAGAATTCTTCAACCAATGAGCTGCTGACACGTTTTGGAACACGTTAGGATTTTTCAAGATGGTGGTCGCCGAGTATGAACATGGCGGTCGCCACATCAAAAGAAGCTTCCAAGAGATTCTATTAGCAGTCTCCATAATGGAGTTGGCGGTCGCCACAAAAAGGTGGAATTTTCCAAAAGATTCTATGACGATCGTTACAATGGAGTTGGCGATCGCCACAAAATGTGGAAGCTTCCAAAAGGTTCTATTGGCGGTCGCCACAATGGAGTTGGCGGTTCAAAATGATTTCACTGGTTTGAAGGTTTTGATCATTGGGTTCAAATACTGAGCTTGGAATATTTTTTGAGAATCGTACTGAATCACATTTTCAGTCGTTTTCATCATCGGATTCACCTAAGATTAGGCGGGGTCAAATTAGGGTGTCTATAGTTGCCCATCTTTTCTATAACTTGCATAGCAACGCATTATGCAAGTTATATCAAAGATCTAGAGACAACATTCATTTGACCGAGCCGTCAATCTTAGGCCACAAACACACAAGTATGCATATGATATTGGTCGTACTCAAATTTCTATCGAACTTCCTACGTACCCTTTGCTAAGGATCAGACCAAAACGTAGTTCGCGAAGAAAAATGCAAGAATGTAAGATAAGAAACATGATGCAAATGCTATATGATGCAGATGCTAGCATGATGCAGATACTGGTATGATCGAATAACTCTTAAAGATCGAGTCAAGATCTTAAGGGAATACAAATAAGTCAAAGATCGAGTCAAGATCTAAGAACCCGGCTGGGAATAAAATAATCAAAAGGATCGAGTCAAGATCCTAGAAATTATTTTGACCGGAAAACCAATAACGAATTTAGTTAGGCCGAGTCAAAATTTAAAAATTCGGAATGAAGCATGAGATAAAAATAATTAAAAGTCAAGTCACGACTTAAAATTAAATTTATCGAAAGAAAATCACGAATTAATAGGTCAAGTCAAAACTTAAAATTTCGGGACGAGACACGAGAAAAAATAATTAAAAGCCAAGTCATGACTTAAAATTAAATTTATCAGAATAAATCACGAATTAATAAATCGAGTCAAGACCTAAAAATTCAGGACGAAAACGGGATAAAAATAATTAAAAACCAAGTCACGACTTAAAATTAAATTTATCAGGAGAAAAAATTACGTATTAATAGGCTGGGTCAAGATCTAAAAATTTGGGACCAAAGCGAGATAAAAATAATTGCCGGGTCAAAATCTAAAAATTCGGAACGAGGTATGAGATAAAAATAATTAAAAGTCAAGTCACGACTTAAAATTAAATTTATCGGAATAAACCATGAATCAATAAATCGGGTCAAGACTTAAAAATTCAGGACGAAAGCAAGATAAAAATAATCAAAAGCCAAGTCACGATTTAAAATCAAATTTATCGGGAGAAAGCATCACCAAAAGACAAGGCACAAAACAAAATAAGGTTTTAAAACTATATTAAAACACATTCAAAAGATTTTTAAATTTTTTTTTATTTTTTATTTTATATATATTTTTTATTATATATATATATACTTTTTTTGAAGAACACACACAACTTAACCACGCATGATATTTAAAAACAAACATTTAGTAAAAGTTGCACACATAAAAATACACATAATAAACACAAAACTCCCCAAACAACCCCTCCCGAAACGGCAGACTGACATGACCGTTGAAAACCCCTCTGACAAGGCGGTCGCCAGATAAAAACCCTCTCAAGCTGGCGTTTATCTGGCCACCGCCGTGTGCCTCTTCATTAACCTGGCAGCCGTCGGATTCAAATATGGCGACCGCTATATCCAAATGCGTACAAGGCCCCCCAAGTCGTGCAGGGTAGAGTCATTCGTGCAGGGTAGAGTCATTCGCTCATATCTCACTCTCTCTCTTGCTCTCTTTGCTCCCAACCTCTCCCAAACTCTCTCTTGCTCTCCCTTTGCTTATCTTTTCTTCTTAGTTTTCACACGCTGTTCACTCTATTGTTTGTGATCCTTTTTCTGTTTATGGCGGGCCAAGGCCATGGGGATGATAATTTGGGGGCGTGTCAAGGCCCCTCTGCTACTGGGAGCTCCTCTATGGGGGCCATTCCTGTTGGGGGACTATTGCTTCGCAGTCCTCCATGACCATGGGTGCTATGAACACCCTCGCTCTCGAGGCGGAGCGTGCTTTTCACCAAGCTGTCGAGGACGAGGCACAGGCAGCTGCCAAGGCACAGGTAGCTGCAGATACTATTGCGGAGGCCGAGATGGCTGACTTCCTTCACCCATATGCTGGAGAGGGTCACCCAGCACCCTTTGATCTACACACCTACGCTCCAGCGGGATGAGGCACTATGATCCACCAGTTGATGCCGTTGCTGTTGATGTTCTCCTCCGAGAGCCAGACCAGCACATCTCTCATCAGCATCCATCGGTGGGTTTCCCATCCTTACTTGTCTCAATACCAAAGCATGATATATGATATAACTTAAATATAGATGCATGTCTAGGATCCTCTTGTGATATGTAATGATGTGATATGATGTGATGATATGATATGATTGTGATGATGATATGATGTGATGATGATTGAGATATGGGCAACAAACCTGAATATCAAACTGAAAAGCTTAGCTTAGGTACCTGTGCAAAGGAAATTAAAACAATAAAGACACTAGGGCTAGGGTTTAGATGCAAATAAATAAAAGATGATTATTTTAGCAAAAATGACAAAAATAAAGGGTTTGATTTTTATTTTTTTTTAGAAAAATCATAAAAAAAATTAAGGGATTGTTTTTTTTCAGTGGGGGAGTTTGCTAAACATAAAGATCTAAGGGGGAATTTTTTCAAAAATCTTAAAAATTCAGAAATTTTTTTCAAAAATTCTAAAAATCTATGGGCAAATTTGCAAGAATTTCTAAATATTTGGGGCAAGTTTTTTATTTTTTATTTTTCAGAAAACCTTAAGAGGGCATTATTATAAAATTGAAAGGGAGAATTTTTATTTTTGTTTTTGGAAAAAATATAAATTAATTTAGGATAGAGATTTGCCTTGCGCACCAGGGCTTAGCGTCCCTAGTCTTCTACTAGAGCGTGCAAAAACTAAATGATCGTCACTCACACACGAAACTATGATTAAAAAGATTTTCCTGGCGCACTAGAACTTAAGGTTCCTAGTTTTCTACTAGGACGTGGAAGATTTGCCTGGCGGACCAAGGCATATGGTGCCTAGTCTTCTAAGGCGTGAAAGAATCGAAGGGCCATCACACACACACGAACCTAGGGTTGTTATTGCTTTCATTTAGTTGCTGCATATCTCTTGTTTGGTCTGCTCTTATATAGCCTCTGCTTATATTCTTCTTTTCAGGCTGGTCACTATGTTAGAGGTTTTGGTGGTTCTGTCTCCGGAAAGGTGTTGGAGTGGTATGATTCCATCCCTGCTCCCAGCGAGGCTATTATTGATGGCTCTAGCTTTGCTCGGTTCATACCCCTTCTGGGTAGGACGAGCAATGACCGTGTCTGGCTCACGGCCCTTGCTGAGCGGTGGTGGGATACCACCAACACCTTTCATTTTACCACTTTCGAGGCCACCCTGACGCCTCTCGACTTCGCTCTTATCACCAGCATCAGAGTCGGCGATGCCCCTATTCCTTTCAACCCCACCATTACTCGCTCTACCGACGCCCTGACGCATTTGCTCAGAGCTGTACCTATGCTGATGGACCGGGATCGAGTCAGATACACTTGGTTCTTCGATCGGTTTTTTCATTTCCAATGCACCAAACCCCGCCACTACGAGTGAGTCGCTCATGGATTTCTGCTCTACATGTTCGGTACCTCTTTGTTTTCGAACATAGAGAACACCGTTCATCTTCATTATCTGGGTGCCATTGCTCGTCTCGACCGGGTTGCCACATTTGACTGGGGAGGAGCTTCTCTCGCCATTCTCCATGGCTTTATGAGGACCTTGACTTGGTTCCCCCAGGAGCTCAACATTAGGGGATACTAGAGGGTCTGGGAGGTATGCTTTAGCTTCTGCACATTTTCCATTCATTTCTATTCTCTATTATTATCTTCTCGCTGACATCTTTTCCTTTAAAGCTTTGGACCTACGAGTTCCTCGGACTTCATGTCCCGACGAACTCCTCTGCTGGCCCTTTAGTCATTCCCCGTGCGACTCGGTGGTCCCGAGGCCTAAAGGGGAAGAAGGCTGGGGGAAGGACATCGACAGATACCGGGCATCTTTGGACCGGTTGACCCCCGACCAAGTATCACTTTTTGCCATTTTACTGTACTATACATTTCTCTTTGTATCATACTGTTCACTGCACTGTTCACCGTACTGCACTGTACTATTGACTGATCATTTCTATCCTCTGCTATGCATACTAATCACTGTAACTTGCACATTGCACTGTATTCACTACTCACTATTTATCATTTACTACATTGATTACTGTTATGTGTTGCACTATACTTTGAATTTCTACAGGTCCACTATGATGTTTAGCGTGGAGTGGAGGATCCAGCTGGCGCATATCTGATGCGCAGTCAAGACATTTCTTCGAGACTGATCTTGCTGGAGGGTCCATTTGGTCAGGAGTATTACCTCGGAGAGAGGGTAGTCCGCTAGTCACTTGGCCTCGACTACTTTCGAATCCCGGTGGTCCCTCCAGCCCACATGCGCCGGTTCGATCTCCTGAGGCGTGTGGATATGCTCCTGGAGATGGTGGGGACACACGCCTCAGATCTGCTAGTGGCCGAGGGAGATTACACAGCTTAGGCCCAGGCACATTTGCTGGGACCACTTAGACCTGGCCCAACTGGTGGTATGAGGAGATGAGCACCAGAGGCTGCTGATGTTGGTGCTGGAGCTACTTCTACTGGAGGTACTGAGGCTGGGGCGGTTGAGGTACCCTGGACTGTAGCGGCCCTTATTGCCAGATACCCTTTTGACATCCCTATCCCAGTTCCTCCTGCTCTGTTGTTTCGACCGATGTATGCTCAGGTTTGCTTCTTTTCACTATTTCCTTTTCTGTCTTTCCTCTATTTAGACTGCTTAGTTCTTTATTCCTTTTACCAAGAGGATCAGGCCTGGCTAGACCATCTTATGCTTGTGGTGAGTGGCATGCGGACCCTAATTCGTCAGCAGGATGCTGCTCTGCGTGCAGCTAGGGTCCCTTTTGTCCCTCTATCAGTGAGTGTCTTTCTTTGTGATCTTGTCATTCTCTTATGTATTTTATTCTTACTTTTGCTTTTTTTTTTTCTACAGGCACCAGTAGCTGCCATTGGCGCGGTACCATCACAGGCTTCTGCTCAGCCTCTTGCTCCTTCCCCAGTTTCATCTCCAGCATAAGATCGTGGGTCTCGTGCTACTTCTTCCAGAGCCCGCTCCCGAGGATTTGTCTCTTCTGCCCGGAGCCGCTCCAGAGTTGTATCATTTTCTTCAGATGGTGGAGATGATAGTGATGATTTCGAGAGACTCTTTGAGGATGACAGCTCGGAGGAGGCTAGTCCTTCTTTTCGCCAGGTTCGCCCGAGGCAAGACTGAGAGAGATTGAGAGACTCCCCCTCCCTTTCAAATACATTTTCATACATTTAGTTTTTTGGGACTGTGTGCCCCAGTTTGATACATTTCTATACATTTATTCTGGTTTATGAGCCTGCGTGCCCCTGCTTAACATGTTATTGGGCTTAGGTCCCCCAGTTTCATACTTTGATACATTCTGTTACTATTGGGCCTTCGTGCCATTTATTGCTTTACATATATCTTGTTCGCATGGTTTACCTTTATTTACTACTCAAACTATTCTGAATGTATGATATAACTTTACACGAATTTTCAAAAGCTGCAAGCATACATACCCGCCACCTTCCAACATAGCGATCGCTACAATGCAAGGTGGCGTTCGCCACAAACCCAAGGGACACATGGCGGTCGCTTGGTCAACAGAGTGATGTCACTGTATTGTGTACTTTCATGTTGGCGGTCACCTACTCCAAGGTGTAGATCGCCACTTTGACTATACTATTCTCTAAATTTTTTATTTTTTATTTTTTCATGCCGTATAAATATAGCCCTGGAGGCCTCATTTTCTGTTACTCTCATCCCAAAATGGCTAGTCCCCTTTCTACTTGGATTGAGACATTTTCCCATATCAAATATTTGAACTTTTCCCCTTTCAGCATCAACTCATTGTTTTCCCTAATGACCATAAAGATTGACGGACCATTATTGAAAGCTGCTACTCAACTAAGGCATCCGCAGTCCCACGTCTTCCGGTTTGGCCTCGAAGAGCTATGCCCCACTGTGGAGGAGTTTGTTGCTACTCTAGATCTGACTCCGCAGAGTTCCATTGTTGTTTCCACTTTCTTCCTTTCAACTCGGCAGCAGGTGATATAACTCTGTAGCTTGCCTAGGATGGAAACTTCTCTTCTGACATCGGATGACTGCCTTAACATTCCATGGATCATTAAGAGGTTCTGTCCTACTGGCAACCTTAACGACCTCAATTTTCATCTGCAGCGGCGTTATGCTCTTTGTTTCTGTCTTCTTGCCCAGTATCTTCTCATTCCTTCCGACGGGCGAGTTAGTTGCGTACTGGTTGACATCGCGGGTCAGATGTGGATGGGCAAGAACTTTGTACCACTTATCTTAGCTGAGACGCTATTGGGCTTACATGCTGTTCATCGTGGTGAGACCACTACTTTTGCCAACTGTCCCTTGCTTCTTCAAGTAAACTTAACACCTTTCACACACACTGTACTTGCCTTTTCCATGAGTCTTCAACGGTTAATTCCTCCACCCCCAGTCCTTATAACTTTCATCAAGTAGCGACAAATCATGAAGGGTATCTTTCCCTGTTGGAATTTCTTTATGCGATACCACCTCCCACTTGCCTCTTTCACGACTCTTCAAAGATCAATTCATCCACCCCCTTGGGCTTTTGACGGGGACCTCCTTTTGCACCCTCAAAGGGGGTCTATTTCATCCCAACTCAACCATGATAGGTGCGTTCATGCCCAAATCGTACCCAAAATTCTTGTATGCTCATATTTTATCATGTACTTTGATGTCCTCCAAGATCGCCCTCTCAACTCCCCGGTTGGTCCCCTTCTACCCCTCTATCTAATTCAGGCTCGAGCTCTAGGAGCTCATCATCATACCCTCTGTCAATCTCATAATCCTCGTTGACATCTTGAGACCTCCTTTAAATCTGTTTTATTTCCATGCATAGCTTTTCTCTAACTGCTTTTTGTTACCCTTTTGCAGATCTGACTGATGGAGAAGGTAAATCTTCTACAGAAACCACCTACTGATAGACATAGTGATGCAGCTTTTATTTACCGCCCTTACTACCAGATATGCAGCACCGAGGCATCCTGGCGATAGTACATTTCTTCCCTGACCGGCCCAGATATTACCTGGCAATGCTCCTGGTGGCGGATCCCGGCTATGACTTTGACTACCATAGATCACTCTGGTGTTATGTTGATTGGTCTGCGTCAGAATACTTTCTATTATCCTCAGCGAATCATGCGACAGTTTGGTCGTAGTTAGATCATCTTTCACAGCATTCGTGACCGTTTATTTTCATTTGCACTCCGGGCCCCGTTTATAGCATTATATCAGGATACCTGGTCATCTCATTCGCAGATGGAGATGCAGGAACTATAGTGTCCCAAGCTTTCTGTCGAGTCTAGGACATGGCTGATGCAGGGCAGGGAGAAGAAAGATAGAGAAGAGGGAAAATAGGCAACAAAGAGAAGAAAAACTTGAGGCACCCTGCTTTGTTTTAAAGATTTCACAGCTTTCTTTTTTATTTTGTAGAGTTTAGGACTTACGCGCCCACCCTTTCATTTTCAAAACCTTATAATTCCAATTAAGGTAATAAAAACTCCCACTTTATATTTAAGAAGGTTCAAGATTATCCAAAACATTTTGATTTAATTAAACGAATTTATTATCAAAATTCAGAAATAAATTTGCATTGGTTTTACTTTGACGCAAAGATGGTTAAAAACAAAGAATATGGCCGAATTTCTTAAAAAAGCTGCCTACGTATCCCAAGAAAATAGAATCAGGCCTTAATGTAGTTTGAGCTCGGTTTACACTCGGGTATTAACACTCTCTTTTTACGGTGCCATAACTTTTGCCAAGGTCACCCTCTCGAATTTTTGGCCTTGTGGGCTGCTCTAACTTTTACCTGAGTTGCCTTTTCAGTTTTTAACTCAGCGAGTTTTTATCTTATCTTTATTTTTACCTTAAGGATAGTATTTTTTGAGTTGATCGAGATTTACTGGAGTGAAGAACACATTGCCATCCAAATTCATAATAATGACTGCACCGCCGGTCATGATGGTTTTAATTAGAAACGGTCTGGACTAGTTCGGCTTGAACTTGCCTCTTAGGTTGAAGATAGGGGCCTTGATTTCTTTAAGAATCAAGTCCCCTTCTCTGAGGTCCCGGGTCTTGACCTTTTTGTTAAATGCTCTGGCTATTCTTCTTTGGTATCCTTGTACGTGAAATAGAGCTTGCAGCATTCTTTTATCGAACAAAAATAACTCTTCCATTCGGTTCCTCTGCCATTCTTCCTTTAAAACACTGGCCTCAACCATTATCCTTAGTGAAGGAATTTCTACCTCAATAGGGAGCACGGCTTCCATCCCATACACTAGAGAATATGGCATAGTTCATGTTGAAGCCCTAATGGACGTCCTGTATCCCCATAGCGCAAATGGTAGATATTTCGGCTAATCCTTATGTGTGCTGATCATCTTTTGCAAGATCTTCTTAACGTTCTTGTTTGCTGCCTCAACTGCCCCATTGATTTGCGGCCGATATAGTGACGATTTGTGAGCCAGTATCCGATATTCTTCGAAGAGATCCAAGACCTCACCTTGGAAGTGTGAACCATTATCTGAAATAATTTCATGAGAGACTCCGTATCAGCAAATGATGTTCTGCTTGATAAACTTGGCAACATGTGAAGCTCTTAAGACTGAGTAGGAGGCTGCTTCCACCCACTTGGTAAAATAGTCAATGGCCACCAAAATAAACTCGTGCCCATTGGGCGCCTTCAGTGTTACCTTGCCGATCACATCGATGCCTCATACAGAAAATGACCATGGCGACGTTAGGTTATACAATTGAGATAGGGGAACGTGCATAAGGTTCGCATGGATCTGACACTTATGGCACCTTCGCATTGACTATATACAATCTGTCTCCATTGTCATTCAAAAGTATCCTTGTCGTAGGATCTTCTTAGTTAACATATTTTCACTCATATGAGGCCCACAGACTTCTGCATGTATCTCTTTCAACAGCTCTTGGCCTTCTTCAGTGCTGACACATAGTTTGTTGACTCCATAATGGCCTTGTTTGTACAGTCTTCCCTCACAATTGACAAACTGTGCAGATAATATTGGAGGCAATACTGCCAAGATTATCATTTTTAAAAATGATTAATCGATAAAAAATTAACTTGACGGGCAAACGCCGAAATGGGCTCTGGATAAAACTTTTGACGAAGAACGATCAAAATAAAATCCATGCAAGCAAAGTTAATTTAGAAGTAGACCTCTTGTAGATTTATTCTTCAATTACGACTTGATTCCGAGTTGAAACTCCTGTCAGATCTTCTACCGTATTTCCTTATGCGATCCTCGAACGTAGTGTGGGCTACGATCCTCCGAGAACTTGTATCGGCAGAACCCCGATATATTTTTTAAGTCTTTAAAGACAAAAATAATATATCAAGAATAATATGAAAATCAACCTAAACTGGTTCAGCTTACCCGCATATATATAGGGCTACAGCAGGGACCTGTGGAGTAATTATGAGTAAGACTTCCAGTGACACACAGACACCTATGGGCGGTTTCTGCAATTATGGAAAGACGCAGCAATTTCTGCAATTTTCATAAAATACTAAATTACAGTTCACACCACTAAAGAACTATAATTGCACTCCGATACCCGCCAATTAAATTTAATTACTGATAATTTAATTTAATTTAATTGGCATCTTCATATTCTTTTAGCCCTTCCGCTTAACTTATTTGACCGCCGGATAATTAAATCCACTTGCAGGGTTTGGTCCGGTCAAAATTTATAAGCATCCTTAAGAGGTTATCGTCAATCCCGATCATCGGGACGTGAATTCCGTCAATAATTAATATTTACCATATAAATAATACCGCTACCCAACTCACCAGGAATACAAACCCGTATAAGATCGTACCCTCTAATGAATCAAAATAACGACCATTAAATATATACAAATCCATAATTATTTCAGGATTAAGAGGATAAGCACTGTTCATAATAATTTTAGGGTGTGAATTAATTTATATAGTCAGTACTCAGTACTAAATTAATTACCCCTAATGTCCTGTTCAATACACACAAACTGTACTAGCACAGAGAGTCAGAACAATAGACGACGCTATTATCTGTTCCCCGTAACCAAGACATGCCTACTAAAACTCTATGCCACAATTGTACCAATGGTATGTCTATTTTCATCTAAACTGTGAACATAAAATTTATGTTCTACAAGAATCTAAAATCTGATCTTTTGTGTGTAAGCCGTACTCTACACACCAGATTAAGGACTATACAAAATATCGGACATCCATGCATAACAAATAAATGATATACATACATTGCTCATAAAGATTCTCATAAAATAGAAAACTAATTTTATTAAAAATAAAATTAAATACTAAAAATATAATTTTTAGTATACCAACCCTAATAATCTCTCACTTATACTCAAAATCATAATGCCATACATCTGACTCTCATACCCTCTACATGACTATCAAAAGTCTCAGCCGATAAGCTCTTTGTAAAGGATCTGCAAGGTTGTCTCCTAATGCAAGCACTATGTTTGACTGAAAATTTGAGTCTGTGTACCCCAAAAGGTACTAGACTGTCTGCCTGATAAACCAAAATATAATCCTTAATCCTTTTCAAGTACTTAATTATATATTCTTTACCGTAGTCCAATACTCCTGTCCTAGATTATACTGATATATGCTAACCATGCCAACGACAAAGCAGATGTCGGGTTTAGTGCAAAGCATAGCATACATGAGGCTTTCTACTGCCAAAGCATAAGGAACCGCATTTATCTTCTCTATCTCATAAGGTGTCTTAGGACACTGATCCTTGGATAGAGTGATTCCATGCCCGAAAGGGAGAAATATTTTCTTGGAATCCTTCATGCTAAAATGAGTAAGGATACCATCGATATACTTTGCTTGTGATAAGCACAACATCCTTTGTTTCTGATCTTGTATAGGCTTGATCCCAAGGATGTGACTGGCTTCTCCCAAGTCCTTTATATCAAACTGCTTAGATAACCATACTTTAACCGTATATAATGTCCCCACATCATTTCATATGAGCAAAATATCGTCTACATAAAGTACTAAAAAGATCACCACGCTTTCGTCACGCTACTTGTACGCACAGGACTCATCCGGACTTTGATCAAAATCATAAGATTTTATAACTTGATCAAACCGAGTATTCCAAGACCTCGATACCTGCTTAAGTCCATAAACGGATCTCTTAAGCTTGCACAACATGTGCTCCTGGCCCTTTGCAATGAATCTGTCTAGTTGTATCATATAGATACACTCGTCAAGACTTTCGTTAAGGAAAGCTGTCTTGACGTTCATTTGCCAGATTTCGTAATCGAAATTGCGATAATGGATAAGAAAATTCAGATAGACTTAACCATGGCTACCGGCGAAAAGGTTTCCTCATAGTCCATCCCTTCTTTCTGAGTGAGCCCTTTTACAACAAACCTAGTTTTGAAGGTTTCAACCTTTCCGTCTACTCCTCTCTTCTTCTTGTAGATCCACTTGCATCCAATGGATTTTATCCCTTCGGGTGGCTCTACAAGTTCCCAGACCTGATTGGAATACATAGTTCCATCACTGAATTCATATCCCTTTGCCAAAGATCTACATCTTTATCTTGTAGTGCTTCATTGTAGTTACAGGGTTCGGTATCTAGTTCTGTCGGAATCTTGTCAAAAGACTCTCCCAAAAATATATACCGGTCAGGTTGATGAACAACCTCCCCACTACGACGAGGCACTACATGTGACTGTATACTAGTAGTAATAGGCTATGCTTAATCTGAACTCTCTGCATCAGTACCCTGTTCTTGATTTGCACCTGTCCCGATAATCATTCCACTACGACGAGATAATAGAATATCAGTGACTTGTGGTTCCTCTTCCGTTCTATTGGCATTTTTTCTCAGTTCTTCCAGAACAATTTTGCTATTGGGCCTATGATCCATAATATAATTTTCTTCCAAGAATCAGGCATTGGTGCTAACAATGACCTTTTGATCCTTAGGATTATAAAATAGACCACCTTTCGTTCCCCTAGGATACCCCACAAAGAAACAGACTTCTGTCCTCGGTTCCAACTTTCTCACGTTTCCTTTCAGCACATGTGCTGGACACTACCAAATTCGAATGTATTTCAGACTAAGCTTACGCCTAGTTCACAATTCTGTGGGAGTAGAAGGTACTAACTTAGAAGGTACCAAGTTCATAATGTAAGACAATGTCTTTAAAGCGAGTCCCCAAAACGAATGTGGTAAACCTGAATAACTCATCATTGACCTTACCATTTTCATAAGATTCATATTCTTTCTTTTTGTTACACCATTCTACTAAGGAGTTTTAGGTGCAGTCAACTGGGATGTAATCCCCTAAGATGATAAGTATTCCTTAAGCTCTCCAAAGAGTTATTCTCCACCACGGTCGAATCGTAGTGATTTGATACTTTTACCTAGACGCTTCTCCGCATTCGCCTTGAAATCTTTGAATTTTTCAAAGCATTCAGATTTACAGTGCATCAGGTATATGTATCCATACCTTGAGTAGTTATCAATGAAATTGACAAAGTATTCAAAGCCACCTCTAGCCCAGATTGTCATAGAACCACACACATCAGAATGAACCAGCTTCAACGATTCTTTAGCTCTATAGCCTTTGGCCGAAAAGGGCATCTTGGTCATCTTATCCTCTAAGCAAGATTTACAGATTGGAAGTGCCTCCACTTCCAATGAACTCAAAGGTTCATCTGCTACCAATCTGTTTATCCTTTTTAGACTAATATGACCCAAGCGTAAGTGCCAAAGAAACGTTTGGTTCATTAAAAAAATTTTTATCTTATATTGTAAATTAGATGTATTATTCATTTCAGTTAGTTGCAGTGTAGGAGAGATTGGAATAATAATATAAAAATTATCCACCAATGTACTAGAACAGATAATTCGTTTATTACCCTTAATAACCACAGAGTTATTAAAATAAACAAAATATCTGTCTTTAACCAATCCAGAAATAAAAACTGAGTTCCTTCTAATGGCATGTACATAAAGACAATCTTTTAATATTAAAACCCGATCTCTACCAAAACTAAGAGTAACATCTCCTACTACAACTACTATTACCTTTGTATTATTGCCCATATGCAGGTAAATCTCCCCATCACTAAGTTGTCGGATTTCTTGGAACCCCTGCAATGAATTACATGCATGATTAGTGGCTCCCGTATCTATACACCAGGTACCGGTAGATAACACTGCTAAACATGTTTCCACAACCAATGAAGAGAAATTACCGTGTTTATTCTACCTTCTGAGAAATACTTGACATAGCTTTTTCTAATGCTGGGTCTGGTTGCAGTGAAAACATCTGTCTTTCGGCTTTTTCACACCAGTTTGTGGCCAACTAACTACCCTGAAAAATGTGTCTTCCTATTTCTGAACATTTTTCTTCTTCATACATTTTGGCTCCGAGGAAGAACCTTTCTCTGAAACAGACACATTTTTTAGTATTGAAAGAATACCTTTGTAATTAAAGTTATATCCATGTTACATTTTCAGTCAATAAAATTTGGTTCCGTTAGTTTGTTTTCTTTGAGTATTGAAGCGAGTGAGTTGAAATCTATCTTAATTCTGAGAATTACATAATTAAAAAATCGTTAATTATGATGAGAAAAATTTTAAATTCATTTTAATTTAGTTCCCTCTACCATTTTAAAAATAAATTCGCCAGCAGCCTAGTAACCCGAGAATAGTATGCCACGATGGTTGGACGTCTACTATCCTTCATAAGACCAGACAGACCAATTTTTTTTAATTTTAATATCTAGGCAACTGACCATGTCAAGTAAAATTAAATAGCTGACATAGTTTCGGTCCAGCATATAATAGCAGTGACTCAAATGGAGAGGATACTATTATATACAGCTAAGTGTTAACAATTACCTAATTCCAAATTGATCGCTTCGCAATGAACCCTTCAAATGGATAAGTGATCCACACTAACAATTATTCAGAATTATCCCTAAAAGAGATTTATACTTGCGATACCTCAATTAATCTCTCCGATGGGAAGGAATGCCTTACTGCCAACACGCAAGGTTTAATTGCATCGCCTACAAACTAGTGATGAAAATTGCGAGATTTATCTATGAATAAATACTCTCTCCCACTTAGATTTTTAAAATATTTTTTAGGATTATAAAAATTTATTTAATTAAAATAAGTTTATTAATTTCGAAAGGCACACGATCTAAAAGAATCAAATATCTTTCCGTGTACGCGATTCTAAAGATTCTGATTTATTAAACCATCTTTCGAAAGTCACACGATCTGAAAGAATTAAACATCTTTCCGTGTATACGATTCTAAAGATTCTTATTTATTAAACAATCTTTTCGTATTTAAATGCGTAATAAATAAAATTTAATAAATGCATAGTTTTTTCTCTAACTTTTCAGTTAAGATAGTGATTAAAATAATTTATTTATTTTATTTTTTATTTCACATTTTTTGAAAAATAATAATTTATTTCGATTAAATATTTTTTTATTTAAT
>JAOTRH010403648.1:0-34928 GCA_034768845.1 Heliamphora exappendiculata
GCCAATTCAATTGTAATTGAATCTGCTATTTGAAATCTGGATTTCAATGGCCAATGAAATTCACAGATTCCAACAATGGTTTGGACATCGACTATATGTGCCTAACAATGAAGAATTAAGGAGGTAAATTTTAGATGAAACTCATAATTCAGCATACACGATGCACCCTGAAAGCACGAAAATGTATAGAGATCTAAGGAAAAGATACTGGTGGAATGGGATGAAGAAAGATGTGGCAAACTTTGTGGCAAGATGTTTAGTATGCCAACAGGTTAAAATTGAATACCAGAAGCCAACAGAATTTTTACAACCCTTACCTGTACCTGAGTGGAAGTGGAAACATATCACCATGAATTTTGTGGTTAGGCTGCCACGATCACCCAAGAAAAATGACGCTATCTGGGTAATTGTGGATAGATTGACGAAGTCGGCACACTATTTACCAGTAAAGACGATGTTTCCTATGAATCGGTTCGCACGACTTTATATTGATGAAATTGTTCATTTGCATGGCGTACCAGTTTTCATAGTATTAGATAGAGATTCGCGTTTTACATCCTGATTTTGGCCAAGTTTACAAGAGGCATTAGGAACTACATTAAAGTTTAGTACGGTCTTTCACCCGCAAACTGACGACCAATTAGAAAGGACGATTCAAACGTTGGAGGACATGCTCAGAGCCTGTGTATTGAACTTTGTCGGAAGCTAGGACGAACACTTGTCGTTGATTGAATTCGCGTATAATAATAGTTTCCAATCGACCATAGTAATGGCCCCTTACGAAGCATTGTACTGTAGAAAATGTCGAAACTTATTCTGTTGGGAGGAAGTCAGAGAATGAAAGCTACTTGGTCCTGAAATTGTGCAAATCACCACCGATAAGATAAAGTTGATTCAAGAAAGATTGACGCGGTCTTAGGATTGACAGAAAAGTTACACGGATAATCAGAGACCTGACCTGGAATTTAAAGTTGGAGATCATGTATTCTTAAAAATATCGCCATGGAAAGGAGTTATGAGATTCGGAAAGAAAAGAAAGTTGAGCGCCCATTACATTGGACCATATGAGGTCATGAAAAGAATTAGCAACACAGCATATCAATTAGCCCTACCTCCGGAGTTGTCAGGATTTCACGACGTATTCTATGTTTCGATGTTAAAAAAATATATGTCGGACCATTCTCATGTGCTAATAGTGCAACCAGTCAACTTGATGCCCGATCTTACATATAAAGAGGAGCCCGTACAAATACTAGACAAAAAGGAACAAGTTCTGCGAAATAAAGTCATTTTTTTGATAAAAGTATTGTGTCGGAGTTATTCAGTGAAAGAAGCTACATAAGAACGAGAAAAGAATATGCAAAAGAAATATCCATACCATTTTTAATAGAAAGGTACGAAAATTTCGAGGACGAAATTTCTTAAAGGATAGTAGATTGTAATAATCTGCACCATGACAATTAATAAAAATAAGGCACGTGTCATTCCTTAGAATAATATAATATTTGATAAGTTGTTATAAAAATAAGTAAATAATAATATATTAGTAGAAAAAGGGAGCTTCCTCTTCTCAGAAGCTTCGAATGGAAACTCTCGCCAAAGCCGCGCTTCCCCACCACAACCACTACCGCCAAGTCTGCCCTCCAGCCACCACCGGTGCCATCACCAGTGCCGCCCCCACCACTTGTCCCCGCCGACAACCCCCACCTCCGGCCACCCGTCGGGCCACTGCCGGTCTCTCTGTAATCTCTCTCTCTCTCTCTTACGGTGTAGCCACATGACCGTCAACCGAACCACACGCACCATCATCACCCCACCCCACCACCGAGAGCTACCCTCAGCCTCTGTTATTTTAATTTGCACTGTAATGAATCATGTGTGGAGCATGCGACTGTCTATGCATTGTGTGTATGTGTGTTGGGTGTTTGTGCACTGTGTGTGTGGGTGTGTTTGCTTGCTAGGTGCGTGTGAGTTACAACATGTGGGTGAGTGACGAGTGTGTGTGTTTGGTATTACAGTGTGTGTGGGTGTTGTGGGAAGGGTGTGTTTGCAATGTATGTTTGGAATTATCGGTTTAAGCTTCATGTTTTAAAATTTAAAGAGCTAAAAATAAAAAAGTGATAAAAAAAGTAATTAATTTTTCTAACATAAGCTTAAAAATAAGAAATTTAAGAAGATTAAAATAACAAGAACTTTTAGATTTGAATAATAAAGAATTTTTATATTAAAAATCTTCTTTAAAAATTTAAATTAAAGGATTTTTTTATTTAACATTTTAAAATTTAACTGAAGACATATTTCTTTAAAGTATACCTTTCTTTAGTGAAAGCCATGTTTCTAAATTTAAAATAAGCACAATCCAAAAAGAAACAATTTCTTAAGAAGAAATAAGATTTTATTAAAATATGAGGTTTGTATTAGAATTTTTATGAGATAGTTAGTTATTTTAAATAAGTCTTACAAAAAGTAAAAAATGAAGTTTATTTCTAATTATGAGAATTTTAAAGATAACATTTTAAATTTTGCCTAAACTAAAATACAAATATTTTTGGTGTCCGAGAGCTAAATTTAACCAAATTTTTTTTTAAAACAAGCTTAGTAAATATATATTATAGAAATTTGTTTAGCTAAAATTTTATTGCTACTTAAAAAAAAAAAAGAAAATTACGCAAATAGAATTTTAGTTAAATTTTAAAGATATTGTTATATGGGAAATTTTAAATTGTGGGTAAGTTTAATAATCAAAAATTTTAAAATAGGCAAAAGGATTAGTATCCTATACTTACGTGAGGCTTGATTTTCTTGCTAGCCAACGGGGTTTTGTCACTAAAGGTTTAAGAAGTTGAGGACGCGAATGAAATAATAGTTTTGTTACGCTTAAAATAAGGTGAAAATGCTTAAGTATTATTTTGAACAAAAATAAATAAATTATGTATTAAATTTGCTTTATATCCATGTTTTAAAACATGAAAAATTGTAATAGCATGTTTTTTTATTCAAATGCTATGATATTTCTAAATATGCTATCTGTACTTTTTGAAAAGCATGTGTTTGTGACATAAATATTTTGACAAATGATATCAATATTATGAGATGCTGCTCCGAAGTGCCAAGTTACAAAGGTTTTTTGCCCTTTATATCCCGTTAGGGGAGGTTGCCCAATTATGGGTGTTGGTTCTCCCTATGGGGGAGGTTTCCCGTTGAGCGGGGATTTTACCTTAAAGGGTTTGCGGGCTAAGTCCCGAACAGCACATACTACTCGTGCTTGGGGGAGAGTGACCATCATTTTCATCACGTTGCTATCTGTGCATTGAGAATTGAGGTTACGGTACCGTCGAAACTCCCGATCGTGAGGTGGACGACTACTTGGTCACTGTTGGGTATGGATTGTGAATAAGAAAGTTTCAATTTGAATTGTGGCGGTTATACCAAGAACTTTACTTTTAAATTATGTGACAGTAAATTCAATGACTCATGGCTGTTGAGTCTGAAAGATACTTTTGAAAAATTTGAGTAAGATACTTTTGAAAATGGCTAAGAATGTTTTTTTAAGAGATTTTTTTTGTGACGAATAAATGTTGTATTTTTATATCTCGTATGAAAAGAATGATATTTTGAATGAAATAACTGTTTTCTATCTTGTTCATTATAATACTAAGTGCACTTTTCTGTAACCTTTGTGGTTGCAGATCACAGGGATGGCTAGAGTTAGTCCACCACAGTTGTCAGGTTCATAATCCCGAGCTCGTAGTTAAATTAGGACTTTTAATGTTTTTTGTAACAAGACCAGAAGTATAAAGTATTATTTTGTAAAATATACGCTGGTTTGGGAGTATGGGAGTATAAAATAGTATATCTATAGAATGTACAGTTACTTTGGTTCATATAAATAAATAATTCAAGTTCGATACTCTTGTGATTGCTATAAATAATATCGATTTTTCGATCCCTGGAAGGATGGTGTGACAAGATCGACAAGATGTATTCCATTAAATTAACTTTGGTTGCACGGGTTTTATTTTGATTGTTCGTCGTCAAAAGTTTTATCTGAAGCTCGTTTTGACGTTTGCCTGTCCAGTTAATTTTTTTTATCGAAAATCGTTTTTAAAAATAATGATCTTGACTGTATTGCCTCCAACAGATAATGCCCCACATCATTTTCGATGAGTAAGATATCGTCTAATAAAGTACTAGGAAGATCACCATGCTTTTGTCACGCTTATTGTACACACATGACTCATCTGGATTTTGATCAAAATCATAAAACTTAATAGCTTGATCAAACCGAGTGTTCCAAGATCTCGATGCCTACTTAAGTCCATAAATTGATCTCTTAAACTTGCACAAGATATGCTCCTTGCCCTTTGCAATCAATCCGTCTGGTTGTATTATATAGATACACTCGTCAAAACTTTTGTCAAGAAAAGCTGTCTTGACATTCATTTGCCAGATTTCGTAATCGAAATGTGCGACAATGGATAAAAAAATTCGGATAGACTTAAGCATGGCTACCGGCGAAAAGGTTTCCTCATAGTCGATCCCTTCTTTTTGAGTGAACCCTTTAGCAACAAGCCTAGTTTTGAAAGTTTCAACCTTTTCGTTTGCTTCTCTCTTCTTCTTGTAGATCCACTTGCATCTAATGGGTTTTACCCATTCAGGTGGTTCTAACCTGATTGGAATACATAGATTCTATCTCTGAATTCATATTCCTTTGCCAAAGATTTGAATCTTTGTCTTGTAGCGCTTCATTGTAGTTACAGGACTCGGTATCCAATTCTATCGGGATCTTGTCAAATAACTCTCCCAAGAACATATACCGATCAAGTTGATGAACAACCCTCCCACTACGACGAGGTACTACCTATGTCTATGTACTAGTAGTAACAAGTTATGCAGAATTTGAACCTTGTGCATCAGATCCTTGTTCTTGATTTGTACCTGTCCCGATAATCCTCCCACTTCGACGAGATAATGGACTATCAGTGACTTGTGGTTCCTCTTCCGTTCTACTAGTATTTTTTCTTAGTTCTTCCAGAATAATTTTTCTATTGGACACGTGATTCATAATATAATCGTCTTTTAAGAATCGGATATTGATGCTAACAATGACTTTTTAATTCTTAGGATTATAAAATAGACCACCCTTCCTTCCCTTGGGATACGCCACAAAGAAACAGACTTTCGTCATTGGTTCTAACTTTCTCCCATTTTCTTTCAGCACATGTGCTGGACACCCCCAAATACGAATATGTTTCAGACTAGGTTTACGTTCGGTCCACAATTCTGTGAGAGTAAAAGGTACTGACTTAGAAGGGTACCATGTTCAGAATGTAAGTTGTTGTTTCTAAAGCAAGTCCCCAAAACGAATCGAGTAAACTTGAATAACTCATCATGAATCTTACTATTTTCATAAGAGTTCTATTCTTTCTTTTTGCTACACCATTCTGCTGCGAAATGTCAGTTGCAGTCAACTAGAATGTAATCCCATCTGATGATAAGTAGTCCGTAAAATCTTCAAAAAGGTATTTTTCACAACGGTCGGATCGTAGTGATTTGATACTTTTACCTAGTTGTTTCTCTGCCTCCGCTTTGAATTCTTTGAATTTTTCAAAGTATTCAGACTTACGGTGCATAAGGTAAATATATCCATACCTTGAGTAGTCATCAATGAAACTGATAAAAAACTCAAAGCCACCTCTTGCCCGGATTGTCATAGGACCACACACATCAGAATGAAACATCTCTAACGGTTCTTTAGCTCTATAGTCTTTGGCCAAAAATGCCTCTTGATCATCTTACCATCTAAGAAAAATTCATAGACTGGAAGTGCATCCACTTCTAATGAACTCAAAAGTCAATCTGCTACCAGTCTGTTTATCTTTTTTAGATTAATATGACCCAAGTGTAAGTGCGAAAGAAATATTTGGTTCATTAAAGAATGAAACTTTCTCTTATATGGTACATAGATGTGTTATTCATTTCAGTTAGTTACAGTGTAGGAGAGATAGGAGATACAATATACAGATTATCCACTAATGTACCAGAATAAATAAAATATTTATTTTTCTTCACAATGACAGAGTCACCAAAATGAACAGAATATTTGTCCTTTATTAAACTCGAGACTGAAATTAAATTTCTTTTAATTGAAGGTACATAAAAATAATATTTTAGAAGTAGTATCCTATTTCTACTAAAATTGAGAGTGACATCTCCTACTGCAACTGCTGCCACCCTTGTATTATTATTCATGTGCGGATAGATTTTTTCATCACTAAGCAGCCTGATTTTCTAAAATTCCTGCAAAGAATTGCAGACATGATTAGTGACTCTCGTATCTACACACCAGGTACCAGTAGATACCACCGCTAAAAATGTTTCAATAACCAGTGAACAAAAATTACCTTGTTTGTTCTACTTACTGAGAAAAACCAGACACTGCTTTTTTCAATGCCCAAACTTGTTACAGTGATAACACTTGTCTCTCGGTTTTTTCACACTAGTTTTTGGTCACTTAACTGCTTTTAAACTTGTGTTTTCTTATGCTTGAACCATTTTCTTTTTCTTACCTTTCGGCTTAGAGGAAGAACCCTTCTCAGCCACATACACAGAACCTGGCTTCCTAAGAACATTCTCGGCTACTTGAAGTTCCTTAAGATGTTCTGCCAGTGTGTAGCGGAGCTTATTCATAGAATAGTTCAAGCAAAACTGCTTAAAACTTTCAGGCAGTGACTGGAGTATGATATTGACCTGAGTTTCCCCGTCAATTTTAGTTCCAAGGATTTTCAATTCATTTAGAAGACTGATCATTCTCATAACATGATCCCTTACTGGTGTATCTTCAGCCATGTTTGCATTCATTAAAGATCTCATGGCGACCTGCCTAGCGACACGATTTTGATCCCCAAACATATATTTGAGGTTCGTAATCATGTCATAGGCACTAGGTATAGACGATGCTGATGCTGCAAAATATTTAATATTGAAGCCAAAATGTAACAGCAAGCCATCTAATAGCTTTCTGTCACTTCTGATGGGCCTGAATTTTCCTTTCGGTAGCCCCCTCATCAGGTACTGGAAGACATATCTCAGTTAAAACAAACTTGTAATCCTCAGCAGTTAATACGATGTCTAAGTTCCGTTTCTAGTCAACATAGTTGGATCCCGTAAGTTTGTTTTCTTTGAGTATAGAAGCGAGTGGGTTGAAAGCTATTTTAATCATGAGAATCACATAATTAAAAAATCGCTAATTATGACGAGCAAAACGTTGAATTCATTTTAATTTAGTTTTGTATACCATTTTAAAATTAATTCGCCCACAGTTTGGTAACCTGAGAATAGCATGCCTCGATGGGAAGACGTCTACTATCATTCATAAGGCCAGACATAACAATTCCTTTTAATTTTACTATCTAGGCAACTGACCATACCAAGTAAAATTAAATAGCTGACATAACTTTGGTCTAATATATAATAGCAGTGACTTAGATGGAGATGATACTATTATATACAGCTAAATATTAACTATCACATAATCCCAAATCAATCACTTCACAATGAACTCTTCAGATGGAGAAGCGATTCACACTAACAATTATCCAAAATTATTCCTAAATGAGATTTGTACTAGCGATACCGCAATTAATCTGTACGTTTGGGAGGAAAACCTTATCGCCGACACGCAAAATTTAATTGCATCGCCTACAAACTGGTGATAGAGACCGCAGGATTTATCTGTGAATAAATTTTTTCTCCCACTTAGATTTTTAAAAACTTTTTTGAGTGTTATAAAAAATCATTTAATTAAAATAAATTTATTAATTTCGAAAGTCACACGATCTGAAAGAATCAAACATCTTTCCGTGTACACAATTCAAAAAATTCTGCTTTATCAAACCATCTTTTCGTGTTTAAATGCGTAACAAATAAAATTTAATAAATGCATAAATTTTTCTTTAACTTTTCAGGTAAGGTAGTGATTAAAGATATTTATTTATTTTATTTTTCGTTTCACATTTTTTGAAAAATAATAATTTATTTTGATTAAGTATTTTTTTATTTTATTAATTCAAAATCTGGAATTAATTTTCACATTTTTTTAAGATATTTGATTTAAAAAAATCATCTTTAAACGTGATATTTTGTAAAAAAATAAAATATCTAAAGCTTTTTTATTTAATTAAAATTAATTAATTAAAAAAAATTATTTTATTATTCATTACAAAATATTTTAATTAAAACGAAATTTTCGAATTAATATTTATTATCCACGCAGTTAATATTTTAAAAAATAAATTAAATGCAAAATATAATAAATATATCACAGTTTTATGTTCTATCTGAAATTCTAAAGAGTTTTAGTCTCTTGTTTTGAAGATGCTTTCTGCAATGGTTCAATCTGTATCAATTTTTTGTATCTCAATTGCATTAGAATTTTTTGATATGCATAGATATACATTTACAATACTCCTCAATCAATATATATTCGAAATATCAAGCCAAAACAGACCCGAGCAACCAGCACCACCGCCAGCCATCGCACACGGATCGCGCACGCTCTTGCCGCTGAAATTACGGCGATTTTGATGCTGTAGTGTTGGAAAAATGGTTGCTGTGCTCTGCATTGGAAACCGCTACTGTTGGATGGAAAATTACACCACTATGTTCTGCGTTGGAATTTGGCGCTGCTTGTTTTGTGGATGGAAATCGCTGCTTGCTTTTTACCAAAACAGTGTTCTAGAATTGCCGTAGCCTTAGGCAGCGTTTGGCAGCTTGTGAATCTATTTTTTTTTCTTATTCACCAAAACCTGCTGTGTTTGATAACAGCAGCCAACCGTTTTTGTGTTGGTGCTGCGCCGCCGCTTGTTCTTCTCTCTTTTTTTTTTTAACAAAAAGACCCCACTATTTGGCGCAATTAAAATTGCTGCAGCTTTAATCCTGTTCGTTGTTCTTCGACTGTTCTTCATTTTTTTTATTCAAAAAAAAATAAAAAAATTAGAAATCGAAAAACATTAATTTTTACATTAATCCTATGCCTCCATAGAGTTTACAATCAATCTACCACGATCAACCCTCGTGGTTAAAAAAAATCATTATTTACGCATTCAATCAAACATAAAAATAAATGATAATCATAAAATTAGAATTTAGAACGCTTACAAAACAAAGTTAGCAACAGTTCTAAAACTATCCGACCTCGATAACCGTAAACAAAAAATAAATCATCTCTGATACCAATTGTTGGAGGCAAAATTACAAATATCATTGTTTTTGTAAACGATTTTTGGTAAAAATTAACTAAATGGGCAAACGATGAAACGGACTATAAATAAAACTTTTGACATCGAACGATCAAAATTAAAACCCGTGCAACTAAAGTTAATTTAGAAGAATATCTTTATATCGGTCGATTCTTCAACTACGATTTGATTCTGAGTTGAAACTCCTGCCAGATCTTCTGTTGTATTTCATTACAGAATTCTTGAACGTAGTGTGGGTTACAGACTATCGAGAATTTGTATCAGCAGAACCCAAATATCTTTAATCTTGAAAGACAAGTTATGTTATAAAACTGATTCAGCCTACCCACATATATATAGGGCTACAATTAGGACCTGGGGAGTAATTATGAGTAAGACATCTAGTGGACACAGACATCTATCAACGGTTTCTACAATTATGAAAAATCAGTAGCAGTTTCTGTAATTTTCATAAAACACTGAATTACAGTTCACACCACTAAAGAACTATAATTGCACTTTGACCCATAATTTCAAGACCATCTAGCATTGAGCTCATGTTATTAAATGCTTACCATTTCTTCCCACGTTAAGATTTTTGATACACGCCAATTAAATTTAATTACTGACAATTTAATTTAATCGGTATCTTTATATTCTTTAAACTCTTCCACTTAACTTATTTGACCGTTGGTTAATTAAATCCACCTGCAGGGTTTGGCCCCATCAAAACTTATAAGTTTTCTTAAGGAGATATCGTCAATCCTAATTTTTCGGGACATGGATTCCACCAATAATTAATATTCACCATATAAATAATATGGCTGTCTAACTTACTGGGAATATAGATCCATATAAGATTGCACTCTCTAGTGAATCAAAACAATGAATATTAAATATACGCAAATCAATAATTATTTTAGGATTAAGAGGATAAGCACTATTCATAATAACTTTGGGGTGTGAATTAATTTATATAATTAGTATAAAATTAATTATCTCAAATGTTCCGTTCAATACACACAAAGTGTACTTATACAGAGAGTCGGAACAATAGACGACGCTATTATCTGTTTTCCGTAACCAAGACAAGCCCACTAAAATTCTGTACTATAGTCGTACTGATGGTATGTCCATTTCTATTTAAACTGTGAACAAAAAATTTAAATTCTGTAAGAATATAAAATCTGATCTTCTGTGTGTAAGCCATATTCTACACACCAGATTAAATACTATACAAAATATCGGACATCCATACATAACATTGAAGAAATAATATACATACATTGCTAATTAAAATTCTCATAAAATAAAAAATTAATTTTATTAAAATAAAATTAAATACTAAAAATATGATTTTTAGTATACCAACCATAACATAATAAGCATTTAATAACAAGAGCTCGAAATTCAATTTTGATAATAAGGCTAATAGTGCAATTACGATTCTTTAATGGTATGAATTATAATTTATGTTTTTGAAAAATTACTTTTGGGTTGAAGTAAGTTTTTCTAATTACATTTGAAACTGGTGTCCTATTACTTCTTAGGTCCCTGTTGTAACTTATATATATACCGTTATAGCCTTAGCTGTCAGTACATTTATGATACATATCGTCTCTCATATTCTCCTTAGGGTTTTCACTTATTTGTGAGAACCAAAAAAAGGAGAAGCCAGACAAATAGGGTTGGGAACAAGAAAGATTAGAGCCTATACTTTGTTCTTCTTTCGGCATTCAGGAATATAGCAATAGATCTAAATGGAGAAAAGATTGCTGGTCATTTGCCGAGTTAATCTTTAGATTTAAGTTATGAAACGTAATTAAATCAAAGAGATCATGGAAGTATATTCTCTATTCTGCCTTACGGGTGTATTGAATCTCAGTTTATAGGATTGGAGAAAAGATACAGTTTTTTCGTATAGGTTTCGTCTAGACAGTATTCTTGTCCGTCGTGACAGTTCGGCATAGTACTAACAGGGTTGTATACTAAAAATCATGATTTTAGTTTTAGTATTTAATTTTATTTTCATAATAAAATTAAGTTTTTTATTTTATGAGAATTTTAATGAGCAGTATATGCGTTATATTGTTTATTTAATATTGTGCATGAGCATCTTTTATTTTACATATTATTTAATCTGGTATGTAAAGTTTGACTTACACACATAAGATAAGATTATTGATTCTTATAGAATATAAGTTTATGGTTCACAATCTTAGATAGAATTGGACGCACCATCGATACGACCGTAGTACAATATTTTAGTAGATCTGTCTTGATTACAGAGAACGATAATTGTTAAATAATTATTTCGGCTCATTGTACTGTACACTTTGTGTGTATTGAACGAGACTAGTTGGGACAATTAATTTTATACTTAATATATAAATTAATTTAAGACCCATGGTTATTATGAGTGCTTATACTTTTAATCCTAAAATAATAATTATACACGTATATTTAATATTCGTTATTTTGATAATTAGTGGGTCTGATCTTTTATAGGTCTATAATCCCGATAAGTCAGATAACGATATTAATTAGGATTTCATAATACATTAGAAGCCCATATTTTATTTACTCCACAGGTTCCTACTGTAGTGTATTTATATGCAGTTATAAATCCTAGATTAAATATTTAGTCAGTTGGCTAAGAGGCTAGGGTTTTCACGTATCTAAAAACTTAAGTCTAGTCAACAAGGGTTTTGAATAACAGGAAGAACATAGTCCACACTAATCATGTTTTTACATTCGAGAATACAACAGAAGACTTGATTAGGAGATTTGACTTCTAGACAAAAATCGCGGTAATTTGTTGACTAAAGTTTTTGATAGCAAATAGAATCAATCCAACCAGTCTTCGACATGTATAATTCTAAACTAACTTTAGGAGTTATACTGAATTTTATTTTTGATTATTCGATATCAAAAAGTTTAATCTAGAGCCTTTTTTGGCACTTGTTTGTTCAGATTATTTTTTGACTCAAATCATAGATATAATCTTAGGATCTTGGTTTTTAGCCCCAACAAGTGCAGTTTTTCCTATGCTATAATTTCTGTCCCGCGTCGTGCTTGATTCCATTCATATGCACATCATTATATCATGGGATTTCGATCCCTTCAAGTGGTATCAGAGCGATCCTTGATGCTATATATGGGTTAAATCAACTCCATGTTGTTCATATATGTTGATCTATGCGTATGGGGTTCGGGTAGATTAGAACTGTCCAAATTCTTGTTCTGCAATGTTCTACCTCGACTTTATAGTCACGCATGTTTGCATGTATGATTACATGATTGTGTGATGATTGTTTTGGTTTTCCATAATGTTTGAATCGTGGCAGGAATCAATGTGAACTCCATTGGAGGCAAATAATCTTCTGTAATCTTCTCACCTCTGTTGTTCTGGATGTGAACTCCTGATATGGAGGCTTAAGATCCACTGATCTAATCTACAGCAGGTTGAAGACAAAGATGTAGACTTGTTCTGGAGGCATTGGCTTTGTTTTCCAAGGTTTTGCGGTGTTCTTATGCGATATAACCCCCCAAAAGGGCTGTCGTCCGATGGGTACATGAAAGTGACGAAGTTGCTTTGACTACAAAACCATTCCTGTTTGTTGGAGTGAATTGGATGATCGAGTCGAGGGCTGCCCTCTCTTCCCCTCACTCTCATTTCCCTAATATGAATCTTAAGTCATCAAAGCCTTTTTTACTCGGCCTAGCCCGGATGCCCTACACGAATGGCACTTCAAAAGGTAAAACTCTCGTTGTAGTATATATATAGATATATATGTTTCGAAGCAGAATGGCACGGCTAGGGTTTGCAAAAAGTGAAGTGCAAAAAATCCTATTCCGTTCAGACACCTCAGCATTGTCCAAACAAAATTTTTTTTGAGGAATCCGTTCGGATACCCCAGCGTCCGTCCGGACAGAAAAGTTTCTGTTGAAAACCATCAAGACAGCAGGCAACTCGTTTGGATGGAACGGTTCAGTGATGCTTTTGTGGTCTAAACTTCAGCCAGTATGCTTGCAAATTTTGATGGAATGGTGATTGGTTTCAGGGGTGCTGCCCTTCGACTCCGCCAGGGGCACTGCCTCCGAGCCCCACCATGGCTGTTGGCCGTGGACCTTGCAACCTAACCGAGCAGATCAAACCCTGTGCCGCACAGGGCAAACAAGGATGCCTCGGGATTAAGAGGCAGCTTTAAAATTCTAGAATGACCATTGAAGCCAGAATTTTATATTATCGTATGCATATTTTATATGTTTATGATTTTGTTGTGGATGTTTAATTGCAGACAACATAAATAACTTATTTAATACATGCTTGAAAAGGATGTAATTTAAATGAATTCATTATTTTAAAATTTATTATATATGTGTAATTGAAAAATAAAATAAAAATTTCAAGTTTTATTTAAAATTTATTATTATAAATTGTGAGAATTTAGAATTTTATTAGTTACACATATGGCACGTAAAGATTGGTTTTAATAGGAATCTTTGTAGCGTGTAGTTTATTTTGAAATTATAAATTTGTTAAAATTAAATAGTTTTTATAACATTCAAAAATATTATAAAAAACTAAGTGGGTGAGAAAATTTATTCATATATAAATTTCACGGTCTCTATCACTAGTTTGTAGGTAATAAAATTAATTGTGTTGGTCTCGGTGCCTTCCTTCCTATCGAAAAAAAATTAATTACGGTATCACCCACTACAGATCTCCTTCAAGAATAATTTTGGATAATTGTTAGTGTGGATCAGTTTTCCATCTAAAGAGTTTATTGTAAAGCAATTGATTTGGGATAAAGTGATGGTTTATACTTATAAATAATAGTATCCTCTCTATCTGAGTCATTGTTATTATTTATAGAACCGAAATTATGTCAACTATTTAATTTTACTTGGCATGATTTGTTAGCTAGATAATAAAATTAATAAGAATTGACTTGTCTGGATGAATTGTTAATAATAGACGATTTTTCCATCGAAGCATACTATTCACGGTGTACCAGGCTACTGGCAAGTTCTATTAAAAATGGTAGATGAAACCATATTTTAAAATGAATTTAATATTTTTGCTCATCATAATTAATTTTGTTTAATTATGTGATTCTTATATATTAAAATAGCTTCCAATCCCCTCACAAGCAAACTCAAAGAGAATAAACTAACGGGTCCTAATTATTTGACTAGAAGAGGAATCTAGATATAGTGTTAACTACTGATGACTATAAGCTTGTGCTCACAAAGGTATGTCCACCTAAACTTGATGAGGGGTCAACTGAAGATGAAATTTGACCTTAGCAGAAGTAGCAAAAATATGATCAAATGACGCGATGTTATATTCTGGCATCTATGTCGAATGTTTTGCAACATCAGTATTAGCCTATGCACAGTGTTTATGATATGATGCTAAATCTCAAGGAGATATTCAGGTATCAGGATCGTGCGGCTAGGTAGGTGGCCATGAGATCCCTGATAAACACAACTATAGCTGATGGCACCCTAGTTAGGGATCATGTTCTAAAGATGATAAGGTTTTTCAATGAGTTGTAGATTCTTGGAGCTAAAATCGATGCGTGAACACGCAAATCGATATCATACTCCAGTCGCTACCTGACAGCTTTAAGTAGTTCTTCCTTAATTATAATAACAAAACTACTTAAAGAAGTTCAATTAGCTGAGCGTGTTCTTAGATTACTGCCTTTATTGCTAAAAAATGTTTTGCTTGTAACCCAAAAAGCAAGAAAAAGAAAAAAATTTAAAAACAGGGTGACACAACTTACAAGGCAGTTAGTGGGCCTAAGGCTGATATAAAAAAGTCAAAAGGTAGATGTTTTTGCTACAACCAGACAAAACACTAGAACAAGTAATGTCTGATTTATCTCGGCAAGGTGAATAATCAAGGTAAATTTTAATCATTAGTTAAAACATATTTAGTGGTGTTATCTATTGGCACCTAGTGTGTAGGTACGGGAGCTATTAATCATGTCTGTAAATCTTTGCAGGGATTCCAGAAAATTAAAAAGCTTAGTGATAAAAAAAATATACCTGCACATGAGTAATAATACGAGAGTGACAACAATTACAGTGAGAGATGTCACTCTTAATTATAGTATAGCTATAATTTTAATTTTCAGAGATTATCTTTATGTACCTTTCATAAGAAATTTAGTTTCTATTTGTAAATTGGTTAAATACGGATATTTGATTTATTTTAATGACTATGTGGTTATTAAAGACATTTTATATATTCTGGTACATTGGTGAATGATCTTTATGTTGTTACTCCTATCTCTCCTACACTACAACTAAATAAATTAAATAACACTAATAGTTTACCATGTAAGAGAAATAAATTTTCTAAGATGAATCAAACGAATCTTTGGCACTTATTCTTAGGTCATATCAATCTAAAAAGGATTAATAGAGTGGTTAAAAATAAATCTTTGAGTTCATTAGAAGTAAAGATACTTCCAATTTGTGAATCATGTTTAGAGAAGACAATGACCAAGAGGCCCTTTTTGGCCAGATGCTATATAGCTAAAGAATCGTTGAAATTGGTTCACTTTGACTTATGTGGACCTATGACTATTTAGGATAGAAGTGGCTTTGAGTATTTTGTTACTCTTATTGACGATTACTCAAGGTAAGGGTACATTTATTTGATACACTGTAAGTCTGAATGTTTTGAAAAATTTAAAGATTTAAGGCAAAAATGGAGAAGCGTCTAAGTAAATATATCAAGACACTACGGTCCTACCGCGAGTATCTCTTGGGAGAGTTTAGGGACTATTTATCAGTGGCAGAGATTACATCCTAGTTGTCTGCATCAGACACTCCACAGAAGAATGGTATAGCAGAAAGAAGGAATATGACTCTTATGAAGATAGTAAGATCTACGACAAGTTATTCAGAATTACCTGATTCGTTTTTAGGATTTGTATTAGAAATGACAGTTTATATTCTGAACTTGGTGCCTTCAAGTCAATACTTGCTACTCCCACAAAACTGTGGACTGGACGTTGTGGCACCGAAATTTTGGATTTTTTTCAAAAAAATAAGAAATTCAAGAGTTATATTGAAAACATTTTAACACCTTAAAACCAAAAGATTTTGAAAATCTTTTTTGCTAAAAAAATGGAGTCACTATGAGGTTTTTGAGAAAAATCAAGAAAAACAAAAAATGAGCAACTGATCTTTAAAACGTTTAATTAGATAAAATAAGGATTTGGGGGTTAAGGTACGAATCGAAAAAGGTATTAAGCACCCCGTTCGTCCAACCGTAAGATTGGCCTCTACTAATCATCATTGGTTATTTAATTATATTTCTCAAATGTATGTAAATACAGAAAATAGGGCAAAAAGAGAACATATGAAATCAAATAAGAAAATAGCATAGCATAGGTATATAGAATATAAAATAAAGAATAATAAAAAATCCTAAGTCCTGAGGCATACAAAGTCTAATTAAAAGATACATGGTGCAAACCGCATGCGATAAGTAGAATTACTAACACATAACTAACAAATTCTAATTATACTAAAACATAACACTGACAATACATGATAAACATAACATGAATTTAAACAAAAGAAAAATGAACCCTGAGATTTTCAAAGCCTTAATTTGTAGGAGGCAAACTACCAAGATTATTGATATGTAAACGATTTTTTTTAAAAAAAAACTGGATTGGCAATCGCCGAAATAGGCTCCAGATAAAACTTTTTAATGTCGAACGATTAAAATAAAACCCGTGCCACCATAGTTAATTTAGATGAATACCTTTTTGGTCGTTTCTTCAACTATGAACTTTGATTCTCCGAGTTAAAGATCTGAACGGACCTTCTATAGTATTTTCGATGCGATTCTCGAACATAGTGTGGACTACGATACTTCAAGAACTGGTACCGATAGAACCTGGACAACCTTAGTATTGATATACAACTTATGAATTTGGTTCAGCTTACCCGCATATTTATAGGCTACAGCAGAAACCTGTTGAGTAATTATGAATAGACTTCTAGTGTGACCCATATACCATTCCAGCAGTTTCTACAAATATGCAAACATCTCAACGGTTTCTGTAATTATGAAAATCTTGCAACAGTTTTTACAATTTTTATAAAATACTAAATTATAGTTCATACCACTAAAGAACTGTAACTACACTTCTATCCATCATCTCAAGACCTAATTGCATTGAGCTCTTGTTATTAATGTTTTAACTCATCTCCCCATATTAAGATTTTCAATACTCACCAATTAAATTTAGTTATTGACAAATTAATTTAATTGGCATCTTTGAAATTTCTTAAACCCTTTCACTTAACTCATTTGACTGCTGGATAATTAGATCCACCTGTAAGGTTTGGCCCGGTCAAAACTTATAAGCTTCCTTAAGGGGATATCGTTAATCCCGAAAATTAAATCCACTTATAGGGTTTGTCCCCTGATGCAATCTTGGTCATACCAACATCACCTATCTGTACAATTTTTCGTATCAGGAGATACTTACGCTCAATGTGCTTGACTCTTGGTTCCTCTGAGTTTGTAACTATTCCGCTATTGTCATAATAAAGTGTAATAGCTTACTGAACTGAAGGCACCACATCTAAATCCAATAGAAAGTTCTTGAGCCAAATGACCTCTTTGGCTGCTTCAGAAACTGCCACATATTCGGCCTTTATGATGGAATCAGCAATACAGGACTGCTTGATACTCCTCCAATTAATAGCTTCACCTCCCAAGGTAAACACATATCCTGAGGTAAACTTACAAAAATTCGAGTCTATGTACTCTAAAGGTACTAGATTGTTTGCCTGGTAAACTAACATATAATCTCTAGTTCTTTTTAGGTACTTGATTATATTTTTTACTGGAGTCCACTGCTCTTGCTCTGGATTAAACTGATATCTGCTAACTATGCCAACGAAAGAGCAGATGTCAGGTCTAGTACAAAGTATAGTATACATTAAGCTTCCTACTGTCGAAGAATAAGGAACCGCATTCATCTTTTCTATCTCATCAGGTGTCTTAGAATACTGATTCTTGGATAAAATGATTCTATACCTCAAAGAGAGAAACATTTTTTTGAAATTCTACATGCTAAAACGAGTAAGGATGTCATCGATATACTTTGCTTGTAATAAGCCCAGTATCTTTTATTTTCGATATAGCAAAAGCATGATCCCAAGAATGTGATTGGCTTCTCCTAAGTTCTTCATATTGAACTGCCCAGATAACCATACTTTTACTGAAGATAATACCCACACATCATTTTTGATGAGCAAGATATCATCTACATAAAGTATTAGAAAGACCACCACACTTCTGTCACACTTCTTGTATACACAAAACTCATCTGGACTTTGATTAAAATCATATGACTTTATGGTTTGATCAAATTGAATATTCTAAGACCTTGATACCTGCTTAAATCCATAAATAGATCTCTTAAGCTTGCACAGCATATGCTCATGTCTCTTTACTATGAAACCGTTTAGTTGTACCATATAGATACACTCGTTAAGACTTCCATTAAAGAAAATTGTCTTAACATCAATTTGCCAAATTTTATAATCGAAATGAGCCGCAATGGATAAGAGAATCCAAATAAACTTAAGAATGGCTACCAGCGAAAAAGTTTCCTCATAATTGATCCCTTCTTTTTGAGTGAACCCTTTTACAGCAAGCCTAAGTTTGAAGGTTTCAACCTTCTCGTCTGCTTCTCTCTTCTTCTTATAGATCCACTTACATTCGATAGGTTTTATCCCTTCTGGTGGTTCTACAAGTTCTCAGATCTGATAGTAATGCATAGATTCTATCTCTGAATTCATCGCCTTTTGCCAAAGATTTGCATATTTGTTTTAGAGTGCTTCATAGTAGTTATAGGGTTCGGTATCCAGTGCTACCAAGATCCTGTCAAAAGACTCTCCAAAGAACATATACCAATCAGGTTGATGAACAACCCTCCTACTACAACGAGGCATTACCTGCGTCTGTGTACTAGCAGTAGCGTGCTGTGCAGAATCTGAACCCTGTATACTATTACCCACATGCTCGTCTGACATGTTAATGGTATCACCCTATTTAGGATCTGCACCTGCTACGATAATCCTCCCACTACGACGAGGTAATAGAATATTAGTGACTTGTGACTCTTCTTCCGTTTTGCTGGTATTTTTTTTCATTTCTTTCGGAATAATTTTACTTTTGGACCTGCGCTCTATAATATAATCCTCTTCCAAAAATCAAGCATTGGTGCTAACAATGAATGACCCTTCTTTCCCTTGGGATACCCAACAAAGAAACAAACTTCTGTTCTCGGTTCCAACTTGCCCGCATTTTTTTCAGCACATGTACTAGACACTCCCAAATCTGAATTTGTCTTAGACTAGGCTTGCGCCCAGTCCACAATTTAGTGGGAGTAAAAGGTACTGACTTATAAGGGTACCAAGTTCAGAATATAAGCCGTTGTTTCTAATGCAAGTCCCCAAAACGAATCGGGTAATTTCAAATAACTCATCATCGACCTTATCATCTCCATAAGAGTCTTATTCCTTCTTTCTGCTACACTATTCTGCTGCGGAGTGCTCGGTATAGTCAACTGGGATAAATCTCCTTTGACGACAAGTAGTCTCTAAACTCTCTAAAGAGGTACTCTCCACCACGGTTGGATTATATTGATTTGATATTTTTACCCAGACGCTTCTCTACCTCTACCTTGAATTTTTTTAATTTCTCAAAGCATTCAGGCTTACGGTGCATTGAGTAAATGTATCCATAACTTAAGTAGTCGTCAATAAAACCAACGAAGTACTCAAAGCCAGCTCTAGCCCGGATAGTCATAGGACCACATACATCAGAGTGAACTAGTTCCAACGATTTTTTAGCTCTATAGCCTTTGGCCGAGAAGGGCCTTTTGGTCATCTTACCCTTTAAGTAGGACTCATAAACTAAAAGTGCCTCTACTTCCAATGAACTCAAAGGTCCATCTTCTACTACTCTATTTATTCTTTTTAGATTATTATAACCCAAGCGTAAGTGCCAAAGAAACGTTTGGTTCATTAAAGAATGATCATTTCTCTTATATGTAAATTAAACGTATTATACAATTCAGTTAGTTATAGTATAGGAGAGAAATGAGATATAACATACAGATCATCCACCAATGTACCAGAACAAATAAAATATTTATTTTTTTAATAACCATAGAGTCATTAAAATGAACATAATATTTGTCCTAAACCGAAATTAAATTTCTTCTAATAAAAGGTATATAAAAATAATCTTTTAAAATTAAAATTCTATCTCTACTATAGCTGAGAGTGACATCTCATACTACAATTGCTGTCACCCTAGTATTATTACCATATGTAGGTAAATTTCTCTATCACTAAGCTGCTTGATTTCTTAAAACTTCTTCAAAGAATTACAGACATGATTAGTGGCTTCCGTATCTACACACCAGGTACCGATAGATAACACTGCTAAATATGTTTCAACCACTAGTGAACAGAAATTACCTTACTTGTTTTGCTTATTGAGAAAAATTAGACACTGCTTTTTCTAATGCCCAAATTAGTTACAGTGATAGCACTTGCCTCTTGGGCTTTTCAGATCAGCTTTTAGCCCCTTAGCTACTTTTGGATCTATGCCTTCTGGTTTTTGAATCTTTTTCTTCTTCTTACCTTTCAGCTTAAAGAAAAAATCTTTTTCAACCATATGCACAGTACCTGGCTTCCTAAGAATACCCTCAGTTACTTGAAGTTCTTTAAGAAGTTCTACTAATGAAAACCTGAGCTTGTTGAAGAAAAAATTTAGACATAACTGCTTAAAACTATCAGACAGTGACTGGAGTATAATATCGACCTAGGTTTTTTCATCAATCTCAGCTCCTAGAATCTTTAATTCATTAAGAAAATTGATCATCTTCAGAAAATGATTCCTAACTAGGGTGCCTTCAATCATGCTTGTATTCATCAAAGATTTCGTGGCCACCTGCCTAGCAGCACGATTTTGATCCCCAAACATTTCTTTGAGGTTCATAATCACGTCATAGGCACTGGGCACAGACTGATACTGATACTGTAATGCATTTGACATAGAAGAGAAAATATAACAGCAAGCCATCTGATCAACTTTCTGCCACTCTGATAAGCCCAGATTTTCTGTTCGATCGCCCCCTCATCAAGTACTAGTGGACAAATTTAAGATAATACAAACCTATAATCCTCGACAGTTAAGATAATATCCAAGTTCCTTTTTCAGTTTACATAGTTTGGTTTCGTTAGTTTGTTTTCTTTGAGAATGGTTGCGAGGAGATTGAAAGCCATTTTAATCCAGATAATTACATAATTAAAATAACCGTTAATTATGATGAGCAAAATTTTAAATTTATTTTAAAATTGGTTCCCTCTACCATTAAAAAAAGTTCACCAGTAGTCTGGTACTCTGTGAATAGCATGCCTCGATGGGAGGACGTTTACTATCTATCATTTGTCTAGACAGATCAATTCTTATTAATTTTACTATCTAGACAATAGACCATACTAAGTAAAATTAAATAGCTGACATAGTTTCGATCTAGTAAATAATAGCAGTGACTCAGATGAAGATGATACTATTATTAATAATTACGTGTTAACCACCACCTAATCCCGAATCAATTGCTTTGCAATGAATCTTTCAGATAGAGAAGTGATCCACACAAACAATTATCTAGAAGCATTCCCGAACAAAGTTCGTACCGGCGATACCGTAATGTCCGATGGTGATTGAGATCGCAAGATTTATCTGTAAATAAATTTTCTCTCCCACTTAATTTTTAAAAATATTTTTAAGGGTTACAAAAATCTATTTAATAAAAATAAATTTATTAATTTCGAAAATCACATGATCCGAAAGATTCTAAAATTTCTTTCCGTTTACACGATCCAAAAGATTTCGGTTTAACAAACCATATTTTCGTGTTTTAATATGTAATAAATAAAATTACCGATGAATGCACTATTTTTCTTTGTTTTGTAACTAAGGTATTGAATAAATGCATTCAAATATTTTATTTTTACGTTATATATTTTTAAAAAATAATAATTTATTAAAATTAAATATTTTTTTATTTAATTAATTCAAAATTTAAAATTAATTTTTATACTTTTTCAAGTTATCCGATTTACTAAAAAAATCATCTTGAACATGTTATTTTATAAAAAATAAAAGATCTAATTTTTTTTATTTAATTAAAAACTTTTAATTAAAAAAACTTAATTTTAATTTTTTTTACAAAATATTAATTAAAACCAAATTTTTTTGAATTAATTAAATTAAACAGAAAATATAAAATTAATATTTATCATCCACGCAGTTTATATAAATAAATAAACAAAATAAATATAACTCAATTTTATAATCGAAGTACAATTCTATCGAGTTTTAAGTTCTTGTGTAGATAAGCTTCCAGTCTTTCAATCGCTACAAAAAGCTGCTTATTCTTGTTAGAATCGAATAAGGATCCATTCAATCACAGTGTTATAGATATATAACATATCTCGATCAATACATATCAAAAGCCAACCCCAAAAGACCTTGAACCAAGCACCACCAACAACAACACCAGGCGCCGTCGGCGCCACTCAACTATAGTCATTTCTAGCGGCTTTTGCCTCCTCTCCTGAACCCTATTTTTGTCCTAGTTTTTTTTTTTTAAAAATAGCTTATCAAATATACTATTTTTTTGTTAAAAAATCAAAACAAAAAACGCATCGAAAATAGCTTTCGATGAGGGCCAAACAGCCCCCATCGCCACCGCCCTTGCTACTGTTGCCGTTGTTTGTTTGAGCCTTGTTTTGTGGTTGTTTTGACTCTCGTTTCCTCCTATTTCTAGCATTATTATTCAGCAACATATCATACCAAAGAATCCCTAGAAAACAGTCTCGAAAAGCCTCAAAAAACGACCCCAAAAATAGCCCATTACCACTGCAGCTTGTCGCTACCACCACTGCCTTTTGCCTCGTTTTTTGTAGCTATTTTACTCTAATTTTTGACTATTTTTCAGGTATATTTTGTTGCTGTATTATGCCTAAAAAACATGTCCAAAAATAATTTCAAAAACACCCAAAAAAAAATCATCGAAAACGGTCGAAACTGTCGTGGCCAAAGGCGCCGTCGACGTGCTATTTTTTTATTTTTTTTTTGTGGTATTTTTAGGAACTGTTTTATTGCTATTTTTTAAGCCTAAAATTGTAAAAATATTGCCAAAAAACCTGTCACAAAAATTATAAAAAACTCACCGCGATCTGTGGTTCGAACCACCCAAAACCACCGCCAGTGCTGCTGGTTATGTCGCTGCCTATTATTTGTATTCTTGAATATTCAAATACGTTCTTAAATATTCTAAATAGTATTTAAAAATAAATAAAAAATTTTACATTGAAAACCTATTTTTCGAAAGCTCACATTCGAACTAAAAAGGTTTAAACTATCACGATCAACCCTCGTAATTAAAAATTAAATTATAATGATCATTAATACATTCAATCAAATATGATCATAATAACGATCATAAAATCAGAATTAGAATACTTGCAAAATAAATTTAGCATAGTTTTAAATCTATTCAGCCCCTCGATTAACCGTAAACATTATCAAAACGGCTCTGATACCAATTGTAAGAAACAAACTGTCAAGATCATTGATTTGTAAATAATTTTTCAAAAAATAAAAACTAAACGAGAAATTGTCAAAACAAGCTCCAAATAAATTTTTTGATTTCGAACGATTAAAATAAAATTTGTGCCACTACAGTTAATTTAAATGAATACATTTTTGGTCGTTTCTTCAATTACGAACTTTGATTCTCCGAGTTGAAGCTCCGAACAGACCTTCTACTGTATTTTCGATGCGATTGCTGAACGTAGTTGAGCTTAGATCCTTCGAGAACTGGTACCGGTAGAATCTGGACAACCTTAACCCTGAAAGATAACTTATGAATTTGGTTCATCCTACCCGCATATTTATAGGCTACAGTAAAGGCCTGTGGAGTAATTATAAAATAGATTTCTAGTGTGACCCAGATACCCTTCTAGCAGTTTCTGCAAATAAGCAAACCTCTCAGTGATTTTTGTAATTATGAAAATCTTGCAGTGATTTCTGTAATTTTCATAAAATACTAAATTACAATTGATATTACTGAAGAACTATAACTGCACTTCTAGCCATAATCTCAAAACGTAATTGCATTGAGCTCCTGTTATTAAATGCTTAACTCATCTCCCACGTTAAGATTCTCGATACCTACCAATTAAAATTAATTACTGACAACTTAATTTAATCGGCATATTTGAAAATCTTTAATTTCTTCCGCTTAACTTATTTGGCTGCTGAATAATTAAATTCACCTGCAAGGTTTGGCCCGGTCAAAATTTATAAGTTTCGTTAAGGGGGTATCGTCAATTTTGAAAAATTGGGATGTGAATTCTGTTAATAGTTAATATTCACCATATAATTAATACCGCTATCCAACTCACTGGGACTATAGACCCATAAAAGATCGCACATTCTAATGAATCAAAATAACGAATATTAAATATATGCAAATAATAATTATTTTAGGATTAAGAGCATAAGCACTCATAATAACCTTGGGGTGTGAATTAATTTATATAGTCAGTATAAAATTAATTATCCTAAAGTGATCATATTTAATACACACTAAGTGTACTAGCACAGCAAGTCGAAATAATAAATAATGCTATTATCTGTTTCTCATAACCAAGATAAGCCTACTAAAATTTTGTACTACCATCGTACCGATGATTTGTCTAATTTCATCTAAACTGTAAACAAAAACTTATATTCTATAAGAACCTATAATATGATTTTTTGTGTACAAATCATACTCTGCACATCAGATTAAATACTGTATAGAATAAAAAACATCTATACATAACATTTGAAGAAATGATATTGCATATATTGCTATTACGATTCTCATAAAATGAAAAAATAATTTTATTAAAATAAAATTAAATACTAAAATTAAATAAAATTTATAATTTTTAGTATATAATCCCAACATAATTATGCTGGAAATACACCACAGATTGCATATTGGAGTTCACATATTTTTCATAAAATACTAAAACAGCAAAAATAGGTTATTGGAACAGCACAAAGGTTGCGGCCGTAACATTTGGATGTTGCGGTCACATAGTCAAATGGGTCAAAAGTTGTAGGCACGGGGAGCATTGTTGCGACTGCGAAGATGTGAGTGCTAGAACATTACGGGCACAACTTTGTTGTGACCTCAAGGAATTAAGCACTATTTTACTAAATTTTGGTAAACAGCACGTATAGTGTTAACATGCGATATGTGGAGGTCAAATATGATGCATAATCGAAGAAGAAATTAAAACTTAATCTAATCAAAACCACAACTAAGATATGAAAATTTCGATAGAAACTAAAATCCTAAAATTAAGCATACTAAAAATCTAATTAAAAGTAATAAAACCTAATGATTATGATTATTTTAAAAATAAAAATATAATTAAAGCATGAATAATTTAATACTAACTAACATTTTAGAATTAGGCATACTACCAATGTAACTAGTGATGGCACATTAAAGAATAAGCATGCAAATCATAATTTGAAATACAAAAATTAACCCGATCTTTCCACGGGAGTAGGAAATGGAGAGAGAAATGCTGGGGATCCAACATAATACCTGAAATACGATGATCCGGGTGTGTCCTCAAGTCATAAGGTGTGATGATCAGCTATTCGGTCCTCAGGAAGTGCTTAAATTCCAGTACTCGGACAGTAGAATAGGCAATATTACGGGTCGAGGTGTGAATCAAGAGTACGACAGAGTGTTGGCGTACTTAAGTTTGTACTTTCTCTTTTTGATTCGACAGAGTACCAACGCTCAGAAAATTATCCTTTGAAAATTGTACCGAAGGTACATATTTGTAGAAAATGCTACCTAATGAGATGGTGACACATCCTAAGCTCAAAAGATGTTAAAGAGGTTGTAGTCACAAGTTTTGAACATTGTGGTCACAACATTGAAGGTTGCAGCCACGAGGTTTGTTAAGGCTTTCACAAGTTTCTTGTTGCGGTCGCGACAACGAAGTTTGTAAACGTAAGGTTTAAAGGTTGCGAGTGTAGTTACTTGGGCCAGTGTACAATTAGGACGCAAGATTTGAATATTGCGGCCTCAAGTCAGTACCAATGTCCGATTCTTAGAAGATGACTATGTGATAAACCACAAGCCCAGATGTATAATTGTTCTAAAGTTGCTTAGAGGTAATACCAGTAGTGTAATAAAAGCGCCACAAGTCTCTGATATCTTATTGCTTCATTGTAGTAGGAGAATTATCGAACACATGCAAATTCTGAATCAGGTCTTAATTCTACCATTCCCATGTTGGTTTTACAACCAGGGCAGATGTGGATGATGGGACATAGGGTTTAAAACCATGCTTTTTACACTCAAAGCAGATGATCACATCCTTCTTGTGATTGGTGTCACCTTTGAATTTACTGGTTTCACCTTTGATGTTGTTGAAGTTACCTTTATGTCCATCTTTCTTGA
The DNA here is from genome assembly GCA_034768845.1 of Heliamphora exappendiculata. Lineage (NCBI taxonomy): Eukaryota > Viridiplantae > Streptophyta > Magnoliopsida > Ericales > Sarraceniaceae > Heliamphora > Heliamphora exappendiculata. The sequence continues at coordinate 26,852 of JAOTRH010403648.1, forward strand.
AGAATTTTTTTCCTTCTTATTTTTTACTTCTAAGAAATCTCTTAAACTTCCTTATAATGAGAGCAATATCTTCATTTTCATCACTGGAGGATTCTTCATCAGATTTTTTCTCGAGGATGAAAGACTTGAAAGCAACTCCTTCATTTTTTTATTGTCTTCTTCATCATCCATTTTGATGTTTATCTCATGAGTCATGAGTGACTCAAGAAGCTCCTCCAAGCTAAGCTTATATTTAGACTAGCTTTTTTTGTAAAAAAGTAGATGTAAAATATAAAAAAAAAAGCCAATTAAGACCAAATAATTAGGCTTTTTAAGAAGCTTTGAAGCAAAAAACTTTCCAAAAAAGCTAAGCCAAACATAGGTTAAGAGTGGTGAGATCTTTAACCTCTTGAATGGCTGTCACATTGGTTTTTCAACTCTTATGCATGTATCTTAGAATCTTCCTGACCATCTCTGCATTAGTATATATCTTATCAAGAGATTTTAGTCTATTTATAATGTTAGTGAATCTAGTAAACATTTTAGAAATAGATTCATCATGCTTCATTTTGAACAATTCATAACTATGAACAAACATGCTAATCTTAGATTTTTTGACTTGGTTGGTTCCCTCATGTGTAATCTCAAGTCTATTCTATATCTCCTCTGCGCTGTCACATGTAAAAATTCTATTTGAACTCATTAGGGTCAAGAGAGCAATATACCAGGTTCATAGCCTTAACATTTTTTTGTATATATCTAATGTCAGTCTCAGTCCATTCATTTTCAACCTTAGGGACAGTTGCCCCTTTTACTACTTTCGTAGGCCTTTTAGGGCCATTTATGGTGACCCTCCATAGGTCATTGTCAACAGCCTGGATGTAAATCCTCATCTTGACATTTCAATAATTGTAATTTGTTCTACTGAATTAGGGAGATCTATTGGTAGACTAGCCTTCAGGTTAAAGTGGTCCATTACTGGTTGCCTTGAATCCTTTTTGACTATTAAGTCACTAAACAAGATATCAAACTTCAATACCAATTGTTAGTCCTAAGCAACCCAAGAGGGGGTGAATTGAGTTTTAAAACTATAACAACTATTTTAAAAATCTTTTCAATAACTTTTTAATTTTGCAAAATAAATATAGCAAAGATGTAATCAATAGTAAAATTAAAGAGGTAAGAGAGAGAAAGTGGAACCAGACTCCATGATTTTTAGTAATTCGATTTCTTACAAGTTTACGTCCACTTCTCAATACTCTCTTCAAGAATTTGCACTAAATCCGAATGCTTTATTAGCACATTCAAAAGAATTTACAACCTGAAGAGATTTTTATAAACACTTCTTGTTTTTCTAAACTCTCTTTATCTCTTTTTTAAGAAGTTAACTCACTCTCTTAAAGGATAACAAGGGTGACTCACCATTTACAATAAATGAGATTGAATCAAAGATTCACAACCACTTACTCCTTACAATAATTTGATAATAAATGTACAAGAAAGTGAAGGTATTTGGCTGGAGGAGTATATGTAGCAGTAAATGCTTCTATGAAGAATTTGAGCTTTCAATGCAATTAACAGAATAGTGTCCAGAAGTTTGAAGTTTTGAAATTTACTCCTTATATAATCCACTGAAGTAAATGACCGTTTGGAGGTTGGTAGAGGAAATAAATACTTTGAAAATGTTACCGTTCAAACCAGTGCCCTTTTTGAATTTCATCGCAAGTGTCAACACAAATCTCTTCAGTGTCGACACAATCTGGTCATGGACTTAGTTCTTGAGCAAAAGTGTCAACTTAATGTATCGTTGGTGCTGACCTTATTTCTGCATTTTTCTTACCCACACAGTGGTGTCGACTCATGATACTTTTGGTGTCGATTCTTACATTACTTCAGTTTTTCAGCTTGGACCTTGGTGTTAACTCATATCAGAGTTGGAATTGACTCAAGGCTTTATGGTTTGCTCATGGTGTCGACTCATGTCTTTATTGGTGTCAACTCAGATGAGAGACTTTAGCTACTGAAAAATTGGTGTCAACACTTTTTTACTTTGGTGTCAACCTTTTCAGTCAGACTTGGCTATTGGAAAAATGGTGCTGACACTTCTTTACTTTGTTGTTAACCCTGGAAGTTCGACTTGGCTACTAGAATTTTGGTCTCGACACTTGTCTTCTTTGGTGTCGACCCAAACTACTTATTTTTAGAGGGTGCTTTTATGTCAACTCATGTGTTCTTTGGTGTCGACACATTTGGGTTAGTGTCTGGGGGATGACTTGAAGTCTTTGTGTCGACTCATTGCTTTATTAGTGTTGACCCACTTCGAGTTTCCTGGATGGCGTCTAGGTGTCGACTTATGCTGTCTCTAGTGTCTACACTTAGATCCTAGAGCCAAGAGGATCACTTGATGTTGACTCATGTGCGGCTAGGTGTCGACACAAGTTGAATCCCATCAAGGTGCTTAAGTGTTGACTCATGCATGCATTAGTGTCGACTCATTGTGCTCATCCGGCTTTGACATGGTGTCGACACAGGTTGTAACAGATGTTGACTCAACTTGGATCCTGGTTCAATATCAAAGGTGTCGACACAAATCCTTTTGGTGTCGACACACTTGAGTTCCTGAAACGTCTCAAGTAAAGCTGTTAATGTGTTGACCCTAAACGTCAATGGTGTCAACACACTTGAGTTTATCTAGCGTGCTTTGCCTGCAGGTGTCGACACAAAACATTCTATTCTAGAACACTAAGTGTCAACACATTCAGCACAATATGTTAGCACAAATGGCATAAGGTATCGAGTCATTTGGCATGTAGTGTCGACACTACCTTTTTAAAAATAATTAAATATAATCTTTTTAAATTAATTAATTAAAAAATGTGAATTAATAAAATTATCAAAATATATTAAAATGCCTTTGGGCTAACAAAAATATTTATTATATCAAGACAAAATGATGATATTAAGTTTGTAAATTGAACTACATGTCTATCTACATATCCTAAAAATATAATCAAGTTTAAAGTAGTTCAAATAAGATTATGAAAAATGAGTTGATTGCGATTGAGTAGTAAAAGGCTGCCTATGTGTCCATAATAGAAATCTAATTAGACATAGTTCATACAAGATAAGATAAAAAGATCTCTTTTTTTAGGATAGCTCGAAGGAAGATATTTGAAAAGGTCTAAAAATGAGAGTTTTGGTTCTAAAAGCTTTTTACTATGATCTAGCCTTTTATTCTTGTTTTTTTATCCATAAAACAATTTTGAAGTCATATGGAATGCTAACAATGATAAAGAGTCTTTAACGGGAGAAGATATCACTTACCCTAAGGAGCAGTTGCACCCCCAGTGACTTAAATGCTCCTATGCTTTAGAGTCTAGGTGCACGTCGTCCAAATCACATTTAGAATTTTTTTATCTTTTTAAGGAAAGAAGATAGCATATATGAGAAGAATGTGTAGTGTTCTAGAACTAGGAAAATGTGGTTATCTTTGAAGTGAAATTTTCGACAATACTTCGACTAGTGTTGTGAATATCCATATTAGTAGATCATTTGGATTTTAGTAGTACTTTGGCTAGAATAAATGATTTTTGGACTTGTAGAAGAGCAAAACTCTGGCTAAACATTGGTTAGGACTGGTATAGTAAATAGTAGTGGATCGATAGTGTGTCAAGAGAACTCTAGCTAGGTCATTTGGGATTGCGACAGGTCGGGATCGGAGCTCTAGTAGTAGGGCAGTGCTAAGACGGCCTCTAGGATGTAGAAGGTGAATGAGAAAGAGGGATATAAGTGAGAGATGTGTGACACTTAATTTTATAAAAGTAGCTTGTGCGTCTTGACACGTATCAGAAATGGACCTCATACATCTCGAGATGCACGAGGCTAGCTTCTGAGCATATTCCTGATGTGATTTTGCTAATGTCATGAAGTGACCTTGATGATGGAAGTCTTGCATATCTCCATATGTAAGAGGCTTATTTTTGCACATTTTGAGGTGCTTTGGGACACATGGCACACTTTAGGGTATCCGCGTGTCATATCTTGGGATTTTATAACTGTATTTCATTTGAGGTACAAAAAGCTCACTTTTTGATGATAGAAATATGAATGAAGTATTTCCTCATAGTTCGAATAACCGAGGATATGATAAAGTTCCTAATATTGAGAGCATGTGTTCTTAATTTTTATAACGAGAACCAAGAAGGTTTCCTACATCCACTTAAAAAATTGGCTATCATTTCGTGAATGGATTTTGAGAAGGGAGGATGCTTCCGATGGGTTCTTTGATGTTTTGAGTGTAATGGTATTATTTGTTTCACCTAGTTTTTTCTCGATTGGTTATCTAGTTATAAGTAGATTCGGTTAACTTTTGATTAACCAAGTAAACTCAAATTTGTCTAAAATTTGTTGTGAGGACTATGATCCATGTTTAAAGATCTTTAGCAGTCTTAGACGCGTATATTATTGAAATGATAGTCAGGAGTTGATAGTGCATTTACCAACGGTTGCTGAACACTGTTCTGGCTTGAATGACCTATGTTAGTATTAAAACGTGAATTATGATCTATGTGCATGATATTAGATGTGACTAGATGACTTTTTCTAGGAATGGGACTGTCCATTTATGAGAGAAAACAATTGGAAAAAAGTGAGCCGTCAAGTTTACTACTTGAAGCCTGCGGTAAAATAGGTCATTGGATGACCTCTTCAGCCTAAACTTAAGACATATCCAACGCAAAATATATCGTTTTGAGTTAAGTGGATTGATCATGGCGACCATTTGGCTTTACGAAGGTCTCCATGCAAGAAATTATCATATCACGCATTAACGGTAAACTTTTCAAGTAGAGAGAGAAAATGAGGATAACGAGGGCTGAGCCTTTTGATCTCATACATACGAGATGTAGTGATGCTCTTGAATTTAAAGTGAATACTGTCCGCAAGACAATATTCATATTATGCTATCCTATTCCTAAATACCTGGGGATATTTGTTAAGAATTTCTTTCTTTCTCTCTTGAACTTCTTGTGTCATCGGCATGCGAATCAGAGGTGCAAAATGTTTTGGCAATACATATTTATAATGTAATATAGATATCGTGCAATTCATATGTAAAGGAGAAACTCTGTTGTAAGAAAGTGACAAATGTCCTTATTAGAAGATTACATGTACATGCACGATTCAAAATTCAAAAGATAACTTATTTATTTGCAATGCTTCTAACTTGGCTCTGTCTTCTCAATATTTCCATACTGAATGACAACCTCAATATGAATTCTCGCATCAAATAACTGCTCAAAAGTGGTCAACGGTAGGTTATTAAGTACCTCTTTAATTATGACTACAGATTCTTTACTACTATTCCCACTTGCTTTTTTTTTGTTGGATGACTCATCATTTGGCAACTTTTCCTCTCAATCGGGTTAGGAAATCCACAAATGTCTCATTGACTTCTTGTCGGGTGGTCTTTAATTCCTTTATGTTTACATCTAGCTAAACGTTATAGTTGTACTAACTAACAAAGGCAGTAGTTATATCTTCCTGTGTCATGGTCTTCGCAACGTCTAGTGATAAGAATCACTTATGTACGACTTTTGAGAGAGCGATGTAAGAGTCAAGCCTTCAACTGATCATTGATCCTTATGAGAGTCAAGGTGCGGACATATATCCGTAAGTGAATGCGCGAATCACCTGTCCTATTGAATTTCTCAATGTCTAGAATTTTGAACTTCTCCGGCAGCTTTACCTCACTAAATAAGCATAGTCCACCGACATCCAGCATATACTTCTCAACTTCTTTTTCCTTTTTGAGGACCTTCTCCATTTTTTCCACCTTATCATCTTGGGTTGACTCCCAAATCTAAGTTGAGTTATCTTCCACTATCATAGTAGGTCGATCAGCATACGAGGGTATAGTAGCATAAGGACCTTCGGGCATCATCTTCTCATCCTATAAATGTTCTCCCACTCCATCATCTGATTGTCATTCTGCAGTTCATTCAGTCCCGGTTGTTGTGCTTGTATAACTCTTATCTAAGCATGCAACTGGGTTTAAACCTAAGCCAGATGGCCTGCAACCTTCTATAAACATAGCCCTCATCAAGGTGGCCAGATTCAACTCGTCTGCCATTTCAATTTCTGATATGTCTCGAATAGTCCTACTGAGTTTGTCTTCTGGCGATCGAGCCCAAATATGTATAGAGTTTTTCGACCTAAATCTATGATCTGAAAAAAATTCCTTCTTTAACCAATCTAAAAATAGAAATTAAATTTCTTTTAATGGAACATAAAGAAAATTCATTAAAATTAAAATTCTATCTCTACTAAAATTGAGAGTGACATCTCCCACTATAACTGTTGCTATCCTTGTATTATTGCCCATATGAAGATAAATCTCCCCATCACAAAGCTGTCTGGTTTTCTAGAACTCCTATAATGAATTATAGATATAATTAGAGACTCCCATATCTACACACCAGGTACCGATAGATAACATCGCTAAACATGTTTTCATAACTAGTGAATAGAAATTACCTTGATTGTTCAGCTTGCCAAGATAAACTAGACATTGTTTCTTCCAGTGTCTTGTCTGGTTGCAGAAAAAACTCTGGCTTTTGGCTTCTTCACACCAGTGCATGTTTCATTAACTACCTTGAAAATCGTGTCACCATATTTTTGAATCATTTTTTTCTTCTTGCCTTTCACCTTAAAAGTAGAACTCTTTTCAGCAACAAAGGCACTGACTGATTTTCTAAGAACTATTGGATAGAGAGAGCTGCGCAACGAAAAAAAAAGAAGATTGATTTTTTGAATCGACGTCTTGACCGTAAAAATGACGTGTGCAATTTTAATGAAAAATTAAAATTATACATATTTTAATAGTTTAATACATTTATGAAACTTGTCGATAAGTTTCTTAAAATTTCAAATACGTTGAAGACGACCTTGCAACCTTCTCACGTATGACCCGGACGCACTACGACGATCACGATGTGTGGGCACCGATTTTGATCGAAGTGTTCTTTCTACCTTGGTTTCTTCTCACACAATGATCTCTAAAAAGGCAAAAATAATTGCCAAAGAGGAGAGGAGGCCGGCAGCTATCATAGAGTATTAGGGTTAGATGTTGATTAATTAGCCTCATTTGATATATAAGAATATATCAAATACATATTAAGTATATATCATCGTTCCAAAAAGGATATAAAGAGATATATACTTAACATAAATAATTAACCCCACCATCTCCTAGGGCCAGCCACCCAGGGAGTAATCCTTGGGTGTGCCAAATACCAATACCGTCCCTCATTAATTTAATTTAATTTCTGAATGTCTCCGGCGGAAAATCGTCATTTTAATTAAATTAAATAATTACCGAAACCAACAAAAAAAATATCCGTGCGTATAAAGGGTTACGTGAGAGATCACAAGAAAGTATAGGACTTGGGCTAACCGTACGAGAAAATCGGATATCCCTAACTCTATTCCCGAGTTAGATCCTTTCCTGTACGAACCAGAACTTATTCCACTAAAGGTCCTGACTGAACTCCCGGTCCTAATTCAAATTATGTCTTGAGTCTCCAATTATTAAATGCATTGAATTCTCTCTACGTTTAAGATATGGATTTTCTATAAATAAATTAGGTTATTGACAACCAGATTTAATTATCCTATTTTTCTCGCAACCACACCGCTTAACCTTTTGATATGCTGGATCCAAAGATCCACTGTACAGGTTTAGCATAATTAAACCTATAAGCAAAGCACACTAGGGGAACTCCTCAACCTAAATCGAACGTGGTTTTCATCAGCTGATTATCAATCATTTGATAAATAATGTCAGTACCCAACTCATCGGTATTATTGATCTCATGGAGAAAATCTCAACCATTGACGACTCAAAGTATTGTACATTATTTGAACACAATTAATCAATCACTTTGGGATTAAGAGTTTGTGCAATACATGATAATATGGGATGTGGATCAATCCATATAATCAGCATAGAATCGATCATCCCGTGATCCCGCTCAATACACTTCAAGTGTACTAACACATCGAGCTCGAACATCGAATTTTCAAAATCTAAATTCGATCC
>JAOTRH010403759.1:0-34927 GCA_034768845.1 Heliamphora exappendiculata
GAAAATTTATATGTACATCTCCAGCAATACTGCTATCACTTACTGCTATCAGTTTACTATCTTTTGACACCCTAACGCTGTTAATGAATGATTCCAATAGTTGATACATTGCTTTGACGGATCTAATCATAATATTTTTGTTCAATAAATTTTATTAACAAACTATTTTTTAAATTTATTTTTAACTTGTCAAAAATATAATCCGATCAGTTGAGTGTGTACCCCTCGCTGATTAGATCAACTTATTTTTTTGATTTTATTTTGATTAATTTTAAGTTTAAGTTATTTGATTACTAGAAAAAAATAATGGGAAAAAAAAGAAAAGAAAAAAAAAACGTTCTGGAGGTTGAAGATGAATACTGTTGGGGGGTTTTGTTTGTTTAGTTTAAATATTTTAGTTAGTTTATTGTTAATTATTTATTTATTTTTATGATTTTTTTTTAAATTTCGAAAGTAATGAAAAGTATAAGAAAAATACAATTTTAAAGTATTTTCATATTTTGGGGGGCTAAATAATAAATCTTAATTAAACTAATCAAGCGAATAAATTATAGTGTTTTAAATAGCTTTTATTGCTACTAGAAAGTTTCAAGTTATTTGTAACGTTAATAGTTAAAAATTTTAAAACATACACTTTCGTAGAGTTTTGGTTTCTTGCTAGACATTGAAATTTTGTCACCGAAAAATTAAAAATTTGGGATCGAAAACGAAAAAATAGTTTCGTTGGCCACCTAAATCAAGGTGAGAGTGCTTAAGTATTATTTTGAACAAAAATATGCATGAATTATGCTTTAAAACTTGCTTGATTACTTCTGTTTTGAACTATGTGAACTTGTGATAGCATGGTGTTTTCACATTCAAACCCTATGATGCTTTGAAAATGGTATTTATATCTTTGAAGGCATTATTAGTTCAAAAGTATGCTAGATATATTATTGAAGAAGATAAGTATATGAAAGATGGATGATGTTAATAATATTCTTTGGTATGAAAGAATTCACCCTGTGTGGGAGTAGTTACAAAGAAATATTCGTTATGTGTGAGCTTGTATGCGGTGCCCCATCGCTAGAAAGTGGTGTGTGTCAGCTTATGAAGGCAGTATGCGGTGCCCCATCGCCAGAAAGGAGTGTGTGTTGGCCTATTGAGGTATTGTGTGGTGCCCCATCGCTAGAAAGGGGTGTGTGTTAGCCTATGAAGGCAGTATGTGGTGCCCCATCGCCAGAAAGAGGTGTGTGTTGGCCTGTTGAGGTGTTGTACGGTGCCCTGCGTGGGTGTGTTAGCCGAACAAATTGTTGAATGGACTTGTATGTTCGGAATGGTTTACTTTTAATTATACTATCCTATCAAGTATGAGTACTTCTTAATATAAAATTATTTGTAAGAAATGATAAATTGCAGCTATTAAGTATTAATATGAAAAGTGATACTTTTACAAAGATTGAGAAAAGTTCATTATAAATTGTGAGATTTTGTGACTTAATATTTTTACATCTCTTGTGAAAAATGTAATGTTTTTAGTATTCTTAAATTATTGTTGTTCATCTTGTTCAATAAAATACTAAGTGCACTCTCATGTAACATTTGTGGTTGCAGATAGCAAGAATGGCTAGAAGAGTTAGTCCACCACAGTCGTCAGTCAGAAGTTATTTTGGTACCAGGTTAAGGAGTATGAAACCTTTGTGTTATCAAATTGGAGTAGTTGGGATAATGTATCCCTAAAATGTAAAATACTTTTGTATTTATGAATGAATAAATCTCGTTTAACTTGTATAGATACCTTTTTGTCCACTCTAAGTCTTAGTTTTTCGCACCCTAGAGAGGGGTTGTGACACGAACCGCTAACCACTAGATGAGGAGCCTATATTAAGGTTGTGAACCACTGAGCTGTCAAGACTCCTCGATATAATTTCTTGAATGGGAAGAAATGAATATTCTTTTTATGGAGATAAAATCAAATTTGAATTTAGATTTCCTCTCTCATATTTTAAATTTAATTTTGACATAAGACATTGTGGGCCCGTGTCTTTAGGCCAAATTAATTGATCGACCAACCCTCTTTTTTGGAGTGGATAAGATCCATATCTTAAAATGGGTCAAGTCCAATAACTTAATGTGGGCCCACTTTTTGTGAATTTTAACATTAATTAATCATTAAAATTTATTAATCATAATCAATTAAACGGTAATTATATCATGTTAAAACTTGATTGTCTAACTATTGCCCCCACTTCAAGGTTCAGATTGTATAGATTGTATGGTTACCTGGTAACATTGAAAATGAGGCTTGAAGTAGCCCATTTTACTTTATGCACTTGAAATTTGCGTGATCTTGTGCAGTTCCATCCAAAAGCTTAACTCGGCAAAATATAAAAAGTTGACTCCAGATACACCTATATATGATGGACATAAAGATACAAATTTCAAATCAAGGACTATTCTCCTAAAAATATAGGAATCCTCGAAGTGTATTTGGCTAACTTTATTTGCACTTCTCTATTTTCCTTTCTTTTCGATGTATTTATTTATTTATTTGTCACTATTGTAAACTTGGCAACACATGTATTATGAACAGAATCACAAAAATCATCCTTCAAACAAAATGTGAAAATTGCCTCCATGTGAGGTAATTTGCAGTCCAAGAATTGATCTCCTTTTAAAGAAAATATTGATTTATATGGAAGTAACCCTTTGCGGCACTAGGGCTTTCTTTGACCAATGGTATATGCTCTCTCTTTATATATTGATACACATGGTGGCTAACTTAGCAGCTCGCAGTTATTGTTCCATTTTTTTTCCCAAAAAATTGGTGAACAACCCAATTTATAGGCCGTTTACTATTTTTCATCCAGCATAAAAAAATTTAACGAGCAAGATTCATTCTAATAAAAGTTTTAACATGCAAGGTCCTTTTGGGATAAAAATACTGTAGAACAAATAAATTTATCTGTCTTTTTAAAATATATATAAAGAATACAGATAAACTTATTAATCTTTTATTGAAAATAAGTGTAAAAAATACAGATAAATTTATTTGTCTTATTGAAAACACATATAAAGAATACAGACAAATTTATCTATACCTTTTCAAAACATGTATAAATAACACAGATAAATTTATCTGTTTGTATTATTTATGTTGATATACAAATAAATAAATTTATCTGTTATGCATAAATAAACAAACAGATAAATTTATCTATTTGTATTATCTGTGTTGATATACAAACAGATAAATTTATATGTTAGCCATAAATATGCAAACACATAAATTTATTTATTTGCATATTAAACATATGAATATCAAACAGATAAACATATGCAAAACAGATAAATTTATCTGTTTGTAGGGTATTTTTGAAAGAAATCACGCAATTGAATCTTGCGCGTTAAAATTTTTGTTGATAAATTTTGCATGTTAAAACTTATTTTTTTGGACCTTTAACTAAAATTTCCTTCTTTTTTTTTCTCCTCTCCACCTCCAGTGTTTCGTCCGTTTGGTGTGCTTTGATTATTGCATTTGATGTGCCTTTGCACTAGTGTGGCTTGATTGCTACATTTATTGACTTTCAAAAGAGCTAAATAAAATACTTGCTTGTAAAGTCTATTATGATAGTTTTTGAAATCTTAAAAGTCTTTTCTCCATCACATCACATTTAAATTCCTTAATGTGCCAAAAAATTAAAAAAAAAGACTTGCATGAATAATCATCTTGGGTGACTCAGGTCAACACTTTTTATCACCACACATGTCTTTTCAACAAAGAAAAATGAAGTAACTTTATGAATATTTGTTTTATTCTTCCTCTGATTTGTGCTACTGTTGACAAAGAAGGTAATTTCTTTTTCATCTTGCTTTTCCTTTTTTTGTTTTATTCTCTTCTTGTCAGGGATCACAAAGTACCTCAAAAATAAAAAATGATAAGAGGGTATCTCCACTTCTGTGCATAACGTTACTAGTGAAGCTTTAGCTACATCTCGTTGTCAGTGTTAACTTTAAAAAAATTATACGAGAGTCTTTCCACTTTTGCGCAAAACGTCACTGGTGAAGCTTTGGCCGCATCTCGTTGTTGGTAGCAACTTTAAAAAAATGATATGAGGGTATTTTCACTTCTGTGCATACTATCACTGGTGAAGCTTATGGTTACATCTTGCTGTCTACGCCATCTTAGGAAAAATGGCATCAGCCTCGCATCACATTTTATCATCGGCAAAGAAGAAAAGAACTTTAGATTAGCTTTCTTTGAATATATTTGGCTTCCAATTTGAAGCTAACTACTTTTTTTAAAGTTCTGCTCATGGTCTTCTTTAAGCAATTTCACGAGGGGATTTTGACGATTCTTGAAAGTGCCAATGATGCTATTAAAGAAGTAACTACACTGATTGTCAACTAGTCGCTTATTTTTCGTTATAAGCTACATGCGCAACGGCGAGACAACTCTCTTCACCTTTCTCAATGGTCGAAAGATATTCTCTATGAGATTTCCAATTTTGGGAAAACTTCTCACAAATATTATAGAAACTTTAGGGCTTTGGTGCTTCGTTCTTCCCTCTATGTGTGCGCAGATACTCTTGATTGCTTTTCACTTCTAAGCCACCGTATTTGTGATGGGGAGACACAATATAGTAGTACTTTCAAGGCGATAGCAGAGCTCCTGTATGTCGAAGAGTACTAGAAATGGACAGAAGATATCCTTAGCTGAAACATCTAGCCACTTAGAGACCGAAGAATATATGACACCATTTTTGCTTTTATGTTCACTTATAACTAGTACTGCGGTATACTTCATCCATTCCTGCAGTGTTGGTGTTATGTGACTAATTCGCTACATACTTCTCTTGGAGAGATTTTGATTTCTTTATGGGATTTGTGAGAGATTGGCAGGCTCCATTTTGATGGGATGTTCTATGATGAGGTTATTCTTTGTGCTGCCGAAATAAATAGCTGTAATGATGCTAGTGTTGAGCTTCTACGTACTTGCCAGTATCTCTTCTTGGCTTTCCATTGTCTTTGTAATGGAGCTAAAGGAGAGCCTTCAGTGAAGATTTCTGATTAGACCGATTATTTGTTTAAAGGAGAACGGAAGCATAAGATACCCCGAAGGAAAAATATCAAGAACAAACCACAAAGACCGAAAACAGACATATAATCCCTTGGGGATCATTGGTCCCCCTTTTCCTTGGAGGACAACGAAGGATGTGGTTCTTGTCACCCTTAGAGTGGAATATGTGATGTGAGAGAAGACTTATTTGGTTGCCTTCTTTGCTTCATGGTTGTGCAAGTTTGTCCTTCCTTTTGAGGATGTTACTTTGATGCTCCCTGGTGTATTTAAAATTGCTAGCATGATGGCTAATGGTAACAAATTCTACGTTGTAGTTTTCATCCTTGCCAGCATTTACAGAGGGTTAAATGATACTATTTGATCCCATGACCCTGGGAATAGTAGCGTCATATTTCCTTCTCATTATTTCTATGGTTGGCTAGTTGAATACTTTAGGACCCATTTCTTCACCCCAACCAAATTAAACGAACCTTTGACGACTCGATATTCAAGAGAAGGAGGAGTTAGACATTTTAAGGAATTAGAAGCACACGAATTATTTAGATCTTGCAAAGGGGTAGTTTTGCATCATTTGGCCATGAAGCAATTGAAGCGAGAATGGATGATAAACAACAAACAAATATTTTTTCCTGACTTTGAGTATTGTGTGAGTCTTCGATCGTGCTATTTAACCTTAAGGCATGGTGGACATAGCAACATTGAGCCTTATACTCCTCATAGATTTGGCTTTCATCAGGACATTCCCAGAAGGTTAGAAGAGGACATTCACGATGGCTCACTTGAAGACGTCATTACATATTGGCGTTCTTGTTTGCGATATTACATTGAGTCTAAAGTGTTGCTGCCTGATCGTGCCAATATTAGAGAATTCTCTATCACCAAGGCCTATGTTGAGTGGTGTACTAAAGTGTATCGCGATCCCTTTTCTAGGAACACAAATACTCAAGGTAAGAATAAACATCTAATTTCTCTGAAGAATGAACGTGCAAAAGTTCGAAGGTGTACGACTAAATCAAGTGATTCAGATACTTCTTTTTACAAAGCTTCTCACTCAGTGAGGTGTAATTTAGCATTCTTATTCTTAGTGAAGCTTTCTTGTATGGCTATCCGTAGTGATGGAATTTGTTGCTTTAAAGTAAGGATGGCTTCAACACCATAGACCAATGAGTATGGAGTTGTTTGAGTCAGAGTTCGGTAAGTAGTTCGATATGCCCAAAGAGCTTCACCAATCCTTTTATGCCAGTCCCATTTAGATTTTTGCAACTATCTTTTTCAGAAGGTTGCTTAAAGTCTTGTTGAATGCTTCTACAAGTCTATTAGTTGCTGCATTGTACATCGAGGAATTTCACTGGTTGAGGCCAAATCTCTCACAAAGCTTATCCATTAGACTATTGTAGAAGGACTTCTCATTGTCTATAATGATGTAGTGAGGTACACCATATCGATAGATGATGTAGGATTTGATGAAGTCGATAGCTGTTTTTTTCTTTACTTCTTTAAGTGGCACAGCCTCAGCCCATTAGCATGAAACTTACAAGCTTGACACTGCTTTGCATAATCTATCAGTCTTCTACCATTGTCGGCCCGTAATACCCCATCCTCTTTACTCAAAATTGAAGTTTAGGACCAGATTGATGAGCCCCACATATCCCATAGTGCTTTATCGACAGAACATAGTCACTTTGTACTAAATGAAACAAGCAGATCATCGTCTAATTTTCATCCTATGACGTAGGTCATCAGGAAGCTTTTTGTGTTGAAGGTAGTCAATTAGTAAAGTTCTCCAATCATCAACTTCAATCGTCAACATTGAGATTGCATTTGTCTCTTGAAAATGTGGATCCAGCAATTGTGGTAAAATCCATCATTGGCATACAGGGATATCAATTGTTTTACCCTCAGTTATTACCAAGGTAGTTGCTAGATTGGCTAATGCGTCAGCTGTACAATTTTTCTTCCGATGAACATGTTCAAGTGTAACTCATTTGAACTTTTCAAGTATATAGCTTGCGTACTGGAAGTATGGAACTAGGTCGTCCTTTTTAACCTCATAGTCCTCTTGGAGTTGATTGATTATCAATTTAAAGTCTCCATAGACTTCAAGACCATTGATGTTCATCTCAAGAGCCATTTGGAGGCCAATAACCAAAGCTTGATACTCAACCACAATATTAGAGAATTTTTTGCTAAGTATAACCGCAAAAGGTAGTACTTGTTTCTTCGGAGAAATAAAAATGACTTTGGCTCCTGCTTCATTTGTCCTTGCTGCTCCATCGAAGAACATATCAAAGGTTGGAGGATTTTGACAAACAGCACGTCCTCGTCAAGGAAATCTTCAGAAATTTCCCAATCAACTAGAATTGGGTGGTGATTGATACATCAAAGTGCCGATCTGATCCTGTAAAATATATTGTGCCATGCCTCGATTTTGTGTTTAATAATTTGTTTTATAGTGTTTAGTTTATCATACTCAAATTGGTGGCGTGGAAGAGAAAATGATATAAAATGGGATAAAAAGGACAAAAGGGTATCACTACAAAGATCCGTTCGGACGAAACTAACTACGTCTAGACAAGAATCCAACATAAGAAATTGCGTTTGGACGAAAATATAGGAGTCCGAATGGAACTATGGCAAAAACAATTTAGTCCAGACAGACTTGATCCGCGTCCGAACGTAATATCTACTGGAGCAAAATCGTCCGGACTGAACGGGAATCGTCCGGATGGAACAGGGTAATCCCAGTTACGACAGGACTTAGCAACTAGAGGCATGGACAGAACCAATAAATAGATGGCCTGGGATAATAGTTGGAGGAATTCTAATCTTATGAACCTTGATTGAAGGCTCATCAAGAGGCAACTTTAGAGGCTCGAAAATGTGTTGGGAAGTCTAACATGGAGGCTCGGGACTCAAATCTTCTTCATCATTTCATGAATTCGAGTTGCAATATGAGCGGCTAATCTTCTTCTTTCTTATGGGATAATGAATCTCTAGTTGGTATTTTAGGAGTAGTTCAAATTTTATTTCTTTTTCAATTTGGATTTAATTCGTTGTATGATTTTTAAAACGTTAACTTCTGATCAACAGATTTTAATTTAATTATTTGATTTTTATTTTTATTTTCTGTGATTATGAAAACGAGATCATGTAACCGTTATCTGTTCTTACTCTAAATCTAAATATGAGATATCATATGCTTCGATAGGACATGTCGAGCTCCGAACAATTCGTTTCATAATCTTAAATAGGATATGCTAGGTTTGTATTCGGGTTTATTCTCTTAATAATCCACGTCGGTCTTACGGTCTCGGCCAGATTGAGTTGAATCAATTGAATGAAGTAGAATTTGAATGAAATTAAAATACTGGTTATGGTGGATTCAAGCCTTAGGAAATTCTCTATCATTCAAATCAAATCTTTTATTTTTTATATTTAATTGCAGAATTTTTTGAAGTAGATTAAATCAAACTCCTTTTCAAATTAAAAGTTATAATTAAGTAAATTGTAATTCCGTATGTTAAATCCTTGTGGAACGATATTTAGACTTAACCACTATCCTATGGATTAGTAGTTAATTTCAAGATTTAAATATTTATTTTTGTTACAGTGCGACACGAATAAATTTTTAGCGCTATTGCCAGAGATTTAAAAAGCACGATTACGATTTATTTAATTGAAATTTTTATTTGGATTCACTTTCTTATTTCGCTGTATTGTGGTAAGCATGTGATTCTTTTTTTTAGAATTTCAAAGGGACAACAAGACAAACAAGGATTTCAACTCGCAAAAGCAAGGAAAAATGGTACTCCGCTATCCGAAGCTCTGCAAGTTTTAATTTTTAAGTTTGTGTTAATTAAAACAAAACATTTCACTTAGCAGTGATGACCCGTACAAACATATTGACGAATTCCTAAAAATATGTTCGACTGTTAAAATTAGTAGCTTTTTAAATTTGATTCGTAGAGCGTGCTTGATGTAAAAATTCGTAGATGAATCGGCACGTTGTTGATGTACTTGTTAATCCTCCACGAGAGTTTTGAACTGACTTTTTTTTTTGTACGTAACCGTTGGTTGTTCACAAAAATCACAAATTACTAAGTATTCCTACTAATAAATTATTGTAACTCGTATTATGTGGTTCTCTTTTTAACTTTTAATACACTCAATAAAAATAAATTATTATATTTTTACAGTAAAATTTATCATCACGAATTAAGTGGAAATATCACTTGAGATTGCCAAATGGTACTCCGTGAGATTACTCTTGAAAAACAAACAAATAACTTATTAGTAATTAATTTGTAATTTTGGAAAATTATATTGCACTGCTTTAGGCGGTGTTCTTATTTAATGAATTAGCCAAAAAAAATATTCCGTGTACATTAATATTTGTCAACTTTTATTGGATAAATAAAAAATAAATAATAATTCATTTAATATGAATTAAATATATATTTTTATTTATAAAAATATCGCCTAAATAAGGTCATGTTATATTTTGAGAGCACATAACGGCCTGTTTGAGATAAATTTAGATTGTTTTGCCTATTTTTTTCTTTTTGGAATATTTTTTTATTTTTTAATAAAATTATAAAAAAAATCATAAAGACAAAAAAAACCAAAATAAGCTAATAAGCAAAAATTTATATTATTTTCGTCTTTAGTAAATTTTTTAATATTTTAATCAATATTTTTTTATTTTTCCAATTTATCTCATTAAAACGATTCGAACAATAAAAATTCTTGATTAAAAAATGAAAAAATTTCACTAAAAATAAAAATATATAACATAAAAATTTGCTTATTGGCTTATTTTTGTCTTTAAAAATTTTTTTTTTATATTTTGATCATAAAAATTTATTTTTTCGACTCGTTTCGATGAAATGAGTTAAAAGTATAATAATTTGAATAAATAATAATAAAAATTATTAAATATAAAATAAAATAAAATAAAATAAATAATTATCGCAAATCGGCCCAATAATTACAAATTGTGATAGAAAGAGAAGTAGGAGATTGGGCCCACGCTAGCTGTTCTAGGACTCGGGACGATTGATTTGTTTTTAGCTTCCATTACACGCCTCTCAAGTTTGTTACGGTAAACAACAAATTTGGAGTTTGAAAATCATGGTAGCAATAATGTATAGAATAAATTAAATTTTATGAACTTTGAAGATGAATTATAAAGTTCCTAGAAATTATAAATTAAAGAAATAAATTAAGATTTTTTTATTCTTCTCGTTAAATATTGAATCGAGGGTTTGACAATGTGTTCACAAATCGAACGACAAAAAAACCTTCCGAATTTAGCAGAGTAAATGATAAAACTTGAGTAAGAAAAATCTTTAAAATTTTGAAACTCTATCTTGCAAAACTCTCTCGGTTGCTTTATATCTTCATGCGGTGATTGTTAAACTTTTTTTTTTTTTTTTTTTGAGAAAGACACCCATATTTATAGAAATGTGTGGTGAAGAATCATGAAGTAGCTTAAATTATTGATAATTATCTCAATTTTATTTATTTTAAAAAATAATTATTTACTAATATAATTATCTTTCTTTTATTTATTTTAAAGAGATAATTATCTACTAACATAATTATCTCTTTTTATTTGTTTTAAGAAACAACTATCTAGTAATCAACATAATTATTTTTTTTATTTATTTTAAAAAGATAATTATCTAGTAACACAATTTTTATTTGTTTTAAAAATATAATTAGCCGATAACATAATTATTTTTTTCTATTTACAATAAAAGAGATAATTATGTACTTTAATTTGATTTAGATAAAAATAATTAATTTTCTCGTAGGTCTCATGTGTCAAGAAGCTTAATTTAATTAGTTAAACGCTTATCATGGTAAATATTATATTATTTTACATGTGGCGTCGTGCAATTAGACTGTTCGTTCAATTTTAATTTGGGAAATCTCTAAAACATGACAATATCTAATTTATTATATTTTGGGTCTTGTGGCAATTATCAATTTATTATGGGATAAAATTTATATGCTTCTCTCGAGATTGCCTTAACATTTATGTGAGGGAGTCTCGAATTTTCCCTAATTCGTAATGGAATTTCTTTTTTACACTCCCTTCTTGAACTAACTTCTTAAAACTAAATCCTTACATAGTTAGAATCCAGTTCGACTGGAAGTTTGTGTTAGAATTGCAAGAGGATTTCCCCTCTTGGTTTATAAATCGACGGCAATAAAAACAATTTTGACATGTTCAATCACTTTGAATCGTATGCCGATCTAATTTCTTTTTTTTTTTTTTTGTTCATGCTGTTAGAATTTAAACACTAATCTTTGAACACGAACAAGAGCAAAAATTATACTTATATTCAAAAAATTATAAAATTTGGCACAAACTGTTTACGTCTACGGATGTAAGAGATAATTCATTATAACTGTATAATGTAAAATTCTACACCCAACAAAAGTATAGAATGAGTTATTGGACAGCCAAATTCCATCATAAAAGAAAAGGTTTCATCAAGGTTTTAGGTAAGCTTTTCTCTTTTCAGGCCACTATTTTCACCTTCACCGAATAATGTCATTTCTTCCTATTTTTTTATTCAATATCTATTCTCTATTCTATACATGGGCCACTAATTTCACCCTCACCAAATAATGTCATTTTTTTCTATTTTTTAATTCAACGTCTATTCTATACATGGGCCACTATTTTGGCTTCACAAATAATGACAAAGAAAGATGATAATGAAAGAAAAGGTTGCATGACTTTTAAAAGTCAAGGACTGCCCTAAGTCTATACTTAAATTAGACCATTTAAAAGTTAAATCATTGTCATCAACGAGTCAGATTGAGTTGTTCAGCTTGTATAATTAGTATGCAAGTCCATTCATGGGCTTTTCCCAATGGGCTCTTTTCCGTGATGAAATAGACGGATTAAGCCTAAGCTAAAATGATTAAACTCGAGCCTTATCTAGTTGGGCTTATCCCAAATAGGCTCCGATAGACTAATGTCAAACTTCTGACTTCTGAACATCAGAAATCACCATTTTACTTATCCACCATTAGGCTCTCACTAATGTAACTGTGCAAGTTAGATTAGAGTTTGAAAATTAAAAATTTGAGGTTGAATGGAGGAGGGTATAAAAAAAAACAATACCAAAACAACCAAAATAGGCAAACGATAGCAAAAGCAAATGTTATATAATTTAGGCCTTTAGCAAATTAACACTCCATCCAACTTTCAGGTAACAAGCGTCCATTTTACATTGATTAATGTATAATTAGTGTATCAACATTTATGAGAAAGGGAAGAACAACATTATACTACCCTACCATTTGTTTTGACAATCCAAGCATAGAAAAAAGCGTTAGAAGCTGAAATTTAAAAGAATTTAAAAGACAAGATAGTTGAAATTTAAACGAATTTAAAAGAAAAGATAGTTGTTTGTCTTCTATAAAGACAAAAGTGAGGCACAACTATAGGCCTATAAGTATAAATAGGCATCACTGCTATTTTAAAATCACTTAAGGCTATGTTTGTTTAGCCGGATTAATAGTCTGCCCGAACTATTAGTTCGGAATATAGTTCAATACCGCGTTTGTTAAGACTTCGGACTAATAATCTGGGCGGACTAATCCGGATTATTAGTCCGCCAAATGGAGAATAATAAGTGGGGGAGGTATGGGATTAAAAATGATTGGATTAAGGAGTTAATTTAAAATTTTTTAAAAATAATAAGAAATATTAAAATATTAAAATAAATAACATAAAATTTAACAATAATATAAAATTTAACTTAATACAATGGTAAATTATTATCTAGTCCGTTATTTAATCCCACTCAATTTAAATACAAAAAAATTAATCTCACCTCACTACTAATCCTACTTCATTATCAATCCATCCTCACTACTAATTATATCTAATCCAGTCCGAATTATCAAACAAGCCCTAACAGTATAATAGTTATATCCTTATAAGCTAGGCAAATTTATCAATATACTCACAACTGTATAATAATGTTGTTTCCAAGTCAAATTTGGAGGGTGGACTGGATGAGCGAATAGTGGCCGGAGTGGTGGTGGGCCTTTTCGAGCTGAGCTTCAATAAGTATATTCAAGCCCAAATCAAGTATTTTTCAGACTTACTCGGGCCATCCGAACATCAAGCTTGAGCTGGGTTTTATCCCTACGGCTCAAGCAAACTTGGGTTGAGTAACGAGTTAACACGAAAAATGATTACACTTGTGAACATGGAACTAATGTACCAAAAAAAAAATTTCCATTTTCTTTTTTCTACCGCTCGTTTTTGTTAGCTGCTCTAATTTGTTTTTTTTTTACCTGCTATTTTTATTCTTTTCCTTTACAAAAACTACTCTCTTTTGTTGAACAATTTTTTATATGCCTCTTTTTTATCTATTTTTTATATACATTTTTACTGCTATTTTTTTATTTTCTGTTATCTTTTTTTTGCCCTAACACTTTTTTTTGCAGTAATATTTTTTTGCACTCTAAAATTTTCTTCCCAGCATTTTTTTGGTTCTTTTAATTTGGCTCTTTCTTTTTTCTTCTAGCTAGTACTCCTAACACTTTTTTTTTTGCCATCACCATTATATTTTCTTTTTGCTAACAATTTTTTTTTTTTTTTTGCTATTTCTAAATGGACCGAAATTTCAAGATCCAATGACTATGCATATGCATCAAATCAAACACGGAGTAGAACGAATCACATCATAATAAAAAAAACTGTACTGCATCAATCTATTCGCACGGACCGGGAAACCATTTGGACATAAATCGGTACGAAAAAATTCTAGTTTTTTCCTAAACCCCGAAACAGAAACCTGGTACACCCACAAGACGAAATAGGAATTATACATGCGTGATCTCTCTAGTTTGATCATGTTTCTATTCTTGAACTTGAATCCAAAGATCAACACGGCATATAACTAGCAATCTTTTCTCAACTCAGATCTTTTGCTGTATTCTCGGATGCCGAAACAAGAACAAGTGTGGGGTCCGATCCTTCTTGTTCTAAACCTTGTCTGGCTACCTTTCCTTTTTCTCTGTTTCACGAGGAAACCCTAAGGAGACTAAATGATGTATATCACGCGTGTTATGGCAGCTAGGGCTATAACAACTTATATATAGGTTACAGTATGGACCTAATGAGTAAATAAGACATGCTTCAAATGTAATTAGAAAATTCTACTTCAACCCAGAAATAATTTTTCAAAAATAAAAATTATAATTCATACTACTAAAGAATCATAATTGCACTATCAGCCTTATACTCAAAATCGAACTTTCAAACTCTTATTGTAAAATACTTATTATTCTCCCCACATTAAGATTACAGATATTCGTTGATTAAATTAAATTACTGATAATTATATTTAATCGACCTCTTCTATAATTCTTTAAAACTTTTCGCTTAACTTATTTGGTATGTCGAATTATAAAATTTACCTGGAGGGTTTAACATAATCAAAACTTATAAATTTCTTTAAGGGGCATCATCAATCACTTGTCGGGACGTAGATTCTATCAATAATTAATATCTACCATATACATAATGCCATTATCCAACTTACTGGGATTATTGACCTATATTACTGGGATTATTGACTCATAAAAGATCACACCCTCTAATAAATCAAAATAACGAACAATAAATATATACGTCTATTAATTATTTCAGAATTAAGAGCATAAATACTCATAATAATCATGGGGTATAAATTATTTTATATAATCAATATAAAAGTAATTACCCAAACGCGGTCCTATTTAATACACACCAAGTGTACTAGCACAATAAGTCAAAACTATAGTCGGAACTATACCATTCCTCGTAATCAACACAGATTTACTAAAACACATTGGTACAGCCATATCGATGGTGTGTCCAATTCCATTTAAGATTGTAAACCAAAAATTTATATTCTACAAAAATCAATAATCTGATTTTCTATGTGTAACCCGAACTGTACACACTAGATTAACTACAATGTAGAATAAAAGACACCCATCCACAATATTAAACAAATAATGTAACATAAGCATTGCTTATACATATTCTCATTAAATAAAAAAATAATTTTTATTAATAAATAAAAATAATAATAAAACATCCAAAACACAAAGTATGATTTTTAGTATATAACCCTAACACCATCTAAAACTGTGAACAAAATGCTTATTGTCACACCCCAAAAATTCGAGTCATGTGAACTACCCATAAACAACCGTTTTGGGGTACCACGATCCACCAAAACCACTCGAACCCAAACGGGTCACAGAACATAACTCGAAAACGAAACCAAAACTTTTGAAAAATGTACTTTCGAAGGTTTATTTTATATAAAAGAAAAACTCAAAAAGGTTTGGTCAAGGACCCTAAGAGCCAAGGTTTAAAACAACATAAACAAAATTTTCAAAAGTTCCAAGACCGCTCGAGCGGTCCCTGGACACTGTTTTTCCACCGCCTGCAAAACAACAGAGAGTTCATTTTGACAGCTCGATAGACCGCTCAAGCGGTTTGGCTCTGGACCTATCTTTCAAAACACAACTTTTCTTCCCCAACACTTAACCAATTTTTCACATTTTTAAAAGATCACAAGGCATAACCAGCCATCGAAAAACGTGCTAAAATGAGGCACAAAATCCTCTCTCGAGGCACAAGAGTTAACATCAAGCATTAAATCAATCGAAAATGATAACAAAACCATACAAAGACGAAAAACAACAACCAACCCATGGTTTCTCTCATGAACATGCAGCATACATGCATTGATATAAAGGCCTCAAGGTTTACAAACATGTTTTTCAAGTCCAAAACATATAACTCCATTACATGAACAGAGAATAGGACGGCTATAACAGCCGTTCAACAAAACTACTCAAAGCATTAAAAGAGTTTTATCTTCGCCTCTTCCGGGGCTCACTGAGATCAAGCCACGTGATCCAAACCACCTAGAAGGTTTTCAAGTCCCATAATGTAAGCTAAAACCCAATAGAAAAAAGACTAGCATGAATTAAAAGTATAACATGCAATCACAGATTTTATATAAATAATTCGACTACACAAGTTTTAAAACGGTTTTTCATCCTTAAAATCTCAAGTTTTCATATAATTCGACAACGTCTAATAGTTCAATAATCACACGAAGTACATTGCATTCCAACTGGGTTTCCACAACCGACAATGTTTTCTACACACCTCAAACTCTTTTACGGTCTTCCACCGAGGGATAAGTACAAACCCCACTTGTGCAAATTTTTTACGATCTTTCATCGCAGGACTAACCTCAGGCGCAATTATGTAATCCTTCACAATCTTACACAGCAGGGCAGTACCTGCCCCAATTAAGTTATTCTTTACGATCTTTCACCGCATGAGCAACCAAATCCCAATTTCACACACACACACACACACACACACACACACACATATATATATATATATATATTACACATTTAGAAAAGTATATAACCACGCACGAACATTTAAAGGCACACATTCATCAATCACTCGATGAAACCACGGCTCAATCCCAAGGATTAGCCCCGCACCTTCCAAAACTATGTTCCCACAACATATACATACATCCTTTCGATTTTCAAAACTCCTTTTTGAGAACCACGTACACACATGTCCACTAACTTTGTAACAAATCATACAAAAGCCTAACATGCTTTCTATCCCACCAAACACTGTTTAAACATAAAGTTCAACATTTATAGCATTTTAAAATGGTAAAAATGTGCATAATCACATGTATCACCCCTTTAAGGCAAGCTAATCTAGAATTCTGCATCGGAGAGTTAAAAACTCGACGTTTTAGACACCAGCGAGAAATCAAAATCATCAAAACAAGATTCTGTTTGGATGAACATGAAGCCCACGGCGTGTATACCAAGGATTGACTATCCAAATGCTAAGATCCGAGTCTAAACCAAGCTAAAAGCCAGAGAGAAAGGCTAGGATTTGGTCTTTCGTTTAAGGGAGAAAAAAAGAAGCTTACACAATAAGCCATTGCACAAAAACCCAGGCCACTAGCTGTCACTTTTAACCCACGCGTAATAGACCGCTCGAGCGGTCTAAGGACCAATCAAGCAGTCCTACCCAAAAAATCCTAACTTTCTGCTACAATGCCCGGCAGGACTTGGATTGAAACCTACATGCATATATAATCCATCACATGCATGAAACATATAGAAACATATAGAACCATACATTTCTATAACGATTAAAATAATAATCAGCACGTCACATATATACATTACAAAAATTAAAAAGAACCGAATCTCATAGTTCTTTCCCCCTTATGGAAGTTCACCCCCCGAAATTCAACACTAGAACTCGAGCCAGCTGCTTCATCATCGACTATCAATACTCTCTGAAACAAAACTCTGCAACGCTGCACAATGGTAAAGATGCTAACGCAGCTCATCCCCAAAAGTGATGTCCTACGATACAAACATGTTTTTGAATAATAAACATCCATACTGATTGCTTCTGTGAACAAAGTCTCACTGATGCTACAGTCATCTACACGTCGTCGGACCAAAATCTAACCCACACCATCAAGGCATCAGAGCACAACCCCCACTCACGACTAACTCAAGCGATCATATGCATAACACGAAGTTAATCCACAATCAGAACTAGGCCCAGACACTATCCACTTCAGATCATACGTGTTACTACCCACGTTTGTACTGCTGTAAATTAGCTCATCTGCATATCAAAGTGCACATCGAGGACTACTCATGTAAGCCCAAACACATGTAATCAAACTCTAACATTGTTCACAAGGACTCACACGTACCACACACAAAAACTTTGTTCAAGTCTTCACGATCAACTGATAACCACAAAATTCAAAGCCACATCGTCATTCTACGCACGTCAGAAATGCCATCCCTGAAACTGGCGAGATACTCCTCCTCAAGTAGAAACAACAAACATCTTGTTCCAAAGAAAGGAACTCATTTAGTTTATTAGAAATTCCAAACAACACATTTCCTTCTCATGAGTTACCAACATTCCATTTGAACCTTCACTCTCTACCAATCCTCAATTTGATCCTTAATGGCAGCCACAACTCTCACTTTGCAGCACTTTGTAGAAATACTAGGTGTCACATCATTGTTAAGGCCAAGATTCTACATAATCGAGACGACCACCCCAGAATCAGATCCATTAAGATTGATACGATCACATGAACTCAATGAGTCACTTAGGCCAAACATACCACATAGACCAAGCATTCCATAGGTACACGCTTACCTACACAAATCCAATCACGCCACCTGTAAAACCCGTTACAACATAACGTACTTACATACCCTATGTTTCACCATCGAACCTCTGACTCTCAACCTCTAATCAATCATGATCGACTCCATCCAGCATCAACCCAAACTTATAACACGTACATCGATCCCTCAAATCCACAACATTTCGCAATGAGTTGAATACTGAATTCTAGACCGTCATCAACCATTCTGCTCGTCAACACCTGCATATACACTCCCCTTATTCTTTTACATCCACACCACACGTATAACAATGCTCTATTAGATAACAATAGCACACAATTCTCGGATCATTCGTTAACGCCACTCAACCCATTCGTACCTTTTCTACTAAGTAACCAACTAAGACCTGTCTCTTGTACTTAACAATTTCACCTTATACACAACTCATCATGCTCTTTTCGTTCCAAACCAGACAAATACGTTGGTCCCAAAGGCCATACCGACGAAGACTTTTCAGATATCAAACCTTTTGTGACTCACATCATTACCATGTCTTCTTAATAACCTCAACTCGGTTGTTTCTAACTTGTATCCTAACCACGAGTGGGCAATCGAACACCAACTCTAAGAAAATTGAGCAGTTCACAACACCAAACTGAGCACAAATCGAGACTCACAAAAGGAGATATTAGAATCTCATCACGTGAACAACCCGGTCACAAAGACTCCAGCAAAGACCTCACTCTGACAAGAGCTAAGGATATCAACATTCCCACATAAACAAAAATATACTCTATATATCTGTCAAACAGTCTCCAATCAATCTCTGCAGACATAGGTTCTACATCTCAACACTAACTCCTTCGTTAGCAAAAAGACAATCGTTTCAGGTTTACCAACCCAATATCTCAGGGAACACAACAACCTTGGAGTGGAATCCAGATTTGAGAGAAGACATATTTGGCTTCCTTCCTTACTTCATGGTTATGCAAGTTCGTCCTTCCTTTTGAGGATGTTACTTTGATGCGCCCTGGTGTATTTAAAATTTCTAGCATGATGGCTAATGGCAACAAATTCCACATTGTAGTTTTCGTCCTTGCCAGCATTTATAAAGGGTTAAATGATACTATTTGTTCCCATGACCCTGGGAATAGTAGCGTCATATTCCCTTCTCATTATTTCTATAGTTGGCTAGTTGAATACTTTAGGGCCTATTTCTGCACCCCAACCAAACTAGACCAACTTTTGATGACTCGGTATTCAAGAGAAGAAAGAGTTAGACATTTTGAGGAATTGGAAGCATAAAAATTATTTAGATCTAACAAAGGGATAATTTTGCATCATATGGCCATGAAGAAATCGA
Organism: Heliamphora exappendiculata; assembly: GCA_034768845.1. Taxonomy (NCBI): domain Eukaryota; kingdom Viridiplantae; phylum Streptophyta; class Magnoliopsida; order Ericales; family Sarraceniaceae; genus Heliamphora; species Heliamphora exappendiculata. Next base: position 19,674 of record JAOTRH010403759.1, read on the forward strand.
AGCGAGAATAGATGATTGACAACAAGAAAATATTTTTTCCTGACTTTGAGTATTATGCCAATCTTCATCCAGCTATTTAACCTTAAGGCATGTGGACATATCATCATTGAGCCTTATACTCCTCATAGATTTGGATTTCATCAGGACAATCCTGGAAGGTTAGAAAAGGATATTCGTGATGGCTTACTTGAAGACGTTATTACCTATTGGCGTTCTTGTTTGCGATATTACATTGAGTCTAAAGTATTGCTGCTAGGTCGTGCCAATATTAGAGAATTCTCCATCACCAAGGCCTATGTTGAGTGGTGGACTAAAGTGTATCGCGATCCCTTTTCTAGGAACACAGATACTTAAGGTAAGAATAAATGTTCGATTTCTCTGAAGAATGACCGTGTGAAAGTTCGAAGATGTACGACTAAATCAAGTGATTCAAGTACTTTTTACACAGCTTCTCACTCAGTGAGCCATAATTTAGCATTCTCATCCTCAATGAGGCTTTCCTGTATGGCTATCTGTAGCAATGGAATTTTGTGAGACCCTGTACCATTTCATTTTGATACATATACATATTCAGTGTTTTTCAACACGTTTTGGCATTTTTCCTTTAATATGATTATATGCATTTTGATGCATGTTTTGGTTTAAATAAGCATGCGAGGTTGGTCCTGGAGATGCGGGGAGTTACGGTGCGAATTTTAAAAATTTTAAAAAAAAGATATTTTGAAGGCCTATAAATATCTGGAGTTAAATATTGTCAAAACTTAACGACTAAGTTTCCTCCTCTTTCTCTCTACCTTCTTTCTAACTTTTCGGGGGTCCAGGGTTTGATTTTTGATGGACCAACAGCCGATCCTTATTATAGGCATCGTGCTGTACGCATCCATCTGGACGAAATTTCATTCCAACGAAACTCGATTTTGAATGTGGATCGAGACATTGAGTTTTTGACTCAACGAGGTAGGATCCTAGACCGTATAACTGTTAAAGGGTGCTATATGTAATTATATGTTGTTTCACCGTTTAAAAATGCATGAAAAAAGTTATTTATGTTTTGATAAATCAGGTTTTTAGCTTAAACCCATTTTTCGTCGTGTTTGGTGGATGGAAGTGTGCTTCGAGAGTTTCCTTTTGAGGTTTTGGGGTAAGGTTTGGGTGTGTGGATGTCTAAGTGTGTTTGATGGGTATTTGGAGGCTTGATTTGAAGCTCAGGGGCAAAAATCGTAGATTAAAGCATTTTCTAGGCAGGATCAGTTAACTAGATCATGAGATCAATCGATTAGATTAACTTTTTGAGAGGTCAGTCGATTGACATATTTCTATTTTATTTTTCTTCTTTTTTTGAGAGTTCGCAGTCGAGTGGGGGCTTGGGCCTAGTCGACTAGGGTCCTATGTGGGCATTTAGTGGTTGCTTGAATGGTTTGGTGGTTATTTTAGGGAAAGGAATGATTTACAAAATGAGTTTTCACGAAAATTTTAGAAAATATGTTTTTTTTTGGGGGGTTTGGAGCTGATCCTTGGGGTTAGGGCTCAACCTTGAAAATATTCTATAAAAGTGTGTTTTTACATGCCTGTTAATCTCCATGTTAATGGATAGATCTATATGTTTGTTTGATCTCCTTATTAATGGATGGATCTTTGTATAAATGTGAAAACGTTTTAGTTTGGTAAAATGATTCTCTAAATATACTGGGATAGCGGGTATTTAGCACGAGTTGCCCTCGGTTGAAATCCAGAAATGTGCGCAGAATAGATACCTTTTATTCCTTTGGGGTAGTTCCCGTAAAGAATGGGGTTGGGTGCTTTGTTCCCACGGGATGTTGAACCCGTAAACTAAGCTTTTACGTTATGGTGACTTCGTATAGAACTTACATTTACCTAATCGGTTCTACGATGTATAGGGATTAGGTAAAGAGATAGGAGTCTGTAGTTGCTACATCTGTCCCCTTGTGATGGAGTCGGTACATAGGATTCATTTACTCTTTCCTCGATTGTGTGATTCGAGTGGAAAGCAACGTTTTGATTACAATTTTTTTTAACAGTTATTTGCTTTAGTTATAATGCCTGGTTTTACTTGTGGTTGAATTAGCTCCCACCATATGATTACATATCCTGCTTTACAGCTTTATAGTCTGCTTCTATTGGGCTTCGGCTCACGGTGTGAGATTTTACTGTAAAATTATTTTTAGGTTTGGAGGTTGATGATCACGAGGAGTTAATCTAGTGGTGCCTATGATGGTGGAAGACTTTACTAGTTTTTGTATGCCTGTTTGAAGGCACGTTTGTTCGCCTCTGGGCAATATACTTATGCATGATATATATGATGTTTACTATTTATGAGAGATGCATGTTGGGTTTTCATTTGATTTCAATAGATGAATTTGAATGTATGAAAACTTATTTTCATAAAACTGGTGTTTAGTGAATTTTTACGTAACCCCGAGTTTTGGGCCGAGTTGCGAGTTGATGAGGATATCACGTATGAGAAGCGTCCTGTGAAGATTCTAGATACGAAGGAACAAGTGTTACGGGGGAGAACGATTGCATATGTTAAAGTTCAGTGGCTTCATCACGGGGTTGAGGAAGCAACTTAGGAGCTTGAGTCTGGGGTTCGTACTAGATACCCGGAGTTGTTTACCTCATGGCCTTGTAGTGAATTTTGAGGGTAAAATTCCTTAAGAGGGGGAGCGTTATGAGACTCCATACCGTTTCATTTTGATATATATACATATTCGGTGTTTTTCAACACGTTTTGGAATTTTTGCTTGAATATGCTTATAAGCATTTTGATGCACGTTTTGGTTTAAATAAGTATGCGGGGTTGGTCCTGGGGGTTGCGGAGAGTTACAGTGCAAATTTTAAAATTTAAAAAAAAAAATATTTTGGAGGCCTATAAATATCTAGAGTTAGATATTTTCAAAACTTAACAACTAAGTTTTCTTCTCTTTCTCTCTGCCTTCTCTCTAACTTCTCGGGGGTCTAGGGCATGATATTTGATAGACCAACAGCCGATCCTTGTTATAGGAATCCTGCTTTATGCATCCATCCGGACGAAATTTTATTCCAACGAAGCTCAGTTTTGCACGTGAATCGAGACACTGAGTTTTTGACTCACTGAGATAAGATCCTAGACTGTATAACTGTTAAAGGGTGTTATATGTAATATGTTGTTTCACCATTTAAAAACGCATGAAAAATGTGATTTATGTTTCGATAAATTGGGTTTTTAGCTTAAAATCGTTTTTCATCATGTTTGGTGGATGGAAGTGTGTTTCAAGAGTTCCCTTTTGAGGTTTTGGTGTAAGGCTTGGGTGTGTGGATGTCCGAAGGTATTTGATGGGTGTTTGGAGGCTTGGAGGCAAAAACCGTAACTTAATGCATTTTTTGGGCAGGATCAGTCGACTCGATCATGAGATCAGTCGACTGGATCATCTTTTTGAGAGGTTAGTCGACTGGACCTGGGAGGTCAGTCCACTGACATGTTTCTATTTTGTTTTTTTTCTTTTCTTGAGAGTTTTTAGTCGACTGGGGGTCGATAGATGAAGCTGGATTCAATGAAGTCGACAACTGTTTCCTTCTTCAGTTCTTTAAGTGGCACAGCCTCAGCCTATTAGCATGAAACTGACAAACTTGACACCACTTTGCGTAATTTATCAGTCTTCTACTATTGTAGGCCAGTAATACCCCATCCTCTTTACTCAAAAATAAAGTTTAGGACCAAATTGATGAGCCCCATAGATCCCAGAGTGCCTCATCCATCGCTTGTTGGGCTTCCTCATTCCCTAAGCAACAAAGGAAGAGGCCTTCAAATGATCAACAAAACATATTCTCTTTGTAGTAAATAAATTGTGGAGCTCATCGTCTAATTTTCCTCCTATGACGTAGGTCATCGAGAAGCTTTTTGTGTTGAAGGTAGTCAATTAGTGGAGTTCTCCAATCATCAACTTCAACCGTCAACACTGAGATTGCATTTCTCTTTTGAAAATGTGGATCTAGCAACTGTGGTAAAATTCATTGTTGGCATACAGGGACATCAATTATTTCACCCTTAGTTATTACCAAGGTAGTTGCTAGATTGGCTAATGCATCAGCTATACGATTTTTCAAGGAACATGTTCAAATGTAACTCATTTGAACTTTTCAAGTAGATGGGTTGCATACTGGAAGTATGGAACTAGGTCATCTTTTTTAACCTCATAGTCCCATTGGAGTTGATTGATTATCAATTTAGAGTCTCTATAGACTTCAAGATCATTGATATTCATCTCAAGAGCCATTTGGAGACCAATAACCAAAGCTTGATACGCAACCACATTATTAAAGCATTTTTCACTAAGTATAACCGCAAAAGGTAGTACTTGTTTATGCAGGGAAACAAAAATAGCTCTAGCTCCTGCTCCATCTGTCCTTGCTGCTCCATCGAAGAAGATCATCAAAGGTTGGAAAAAAATGATATAAAAAAGGACAAGAAGGACAATAAGGGATCACTGTAAAGATCCATCCGTACGGAACCAACTGCTTCTGGATGGGAATTCAACGGAAGGAATTGCGTTTGGATAAAAATATGAGCGTCTGGATGGAACTATGGCGAAAACAATTTTGTCTAGACGGACTTGGTCCGCGTCCGGACATAATATCTACTAGAGCAAAATCGTCCTAACTGGACGGGAACCGTCTGGATGGAACAGAGCAATCCCAGTTATAACAGAACTCAGCAACTAGGGGCATGGACAGCACTTATAAATAGATGGCCTGGGATAATAGTTGGAGGAATTCTAATCTTATGAACCTTGATTAAAGGCTCATCAAGAGACAACTTTGGAGGCTCGAAAAAGTGTTGAGAAGTTTAACACGGAGGCCCAGGACTCCATTCTTTTTCATCTTTTCATGAATTCGAGCTGTAATATGAGCGGCTAATCATCTTCTTTGTTAGGGGATGATGAATCTCTAGTCATTATTTTGGAAGTAGTTCAAATTTTATTTCTTTTTTAATTTGGATTCAATTCGTTTTATAATTTTTAAGACGTTAACTTTTAATCAACAAATTCTAATTTAATTATCTAATTTTTGTTTTTATTATCAATGATTATGAAAATGAGATCATGTAACACTATCAATTCTTACTCTAAATCCAAATGTAAGATATCCTATGCTTCAATAGTACGGGTCGTGCTCCAAATGATCCATGCCATAAGCTTAGTTAGGATATACCAGGTTTGGATTCAGGTTTATCCTCTTGATAAATCGCGTCGGTCTTGCAGTCTCGACCTGATTGAGTTGAATCAATTGAATGAAATAGAATTTAAATGAAACTAAAATACTGGTTATGATGGATTCAAACATTAGGAAATTCTCTGTCATCCAAATCAAATCTTTTATTTCGATTTACTTAATTTTAGAATTTTTTAAAGTAGATTAAATCAAACTCCTTTTCAAGTTAAAAGTTATAATTAAGTAAATTGTAATTCCATCTATGAAATTCATGTAGAACGATATCCACACTTAACCATTATCCTACATACTAGTAATTAATTTTAGGATTTAAATATTTATTTTTGTTATAGTACGACACGAATAAATTTTTAGTGCCATTGCCGGGGATTTAAAAGGCACGATTACGATTTATTTAATTGAAATTTCTATTTGGCTTCTCTTTCTTCTTTCTCTATATTGTAGTAAGCATGCGATTCTTTTTTTTAGATTTTCAAAGAGGCAATAATACAAACAAGGATTTCAACTCACAAAAGCAAAGAAAAACGGTTCCTCGCTATCCAAAGCATTGCAAGTTTTAATTTTTGAGTTGTGTCAATTAAAACCAAAGATTTCACTTAGCATTGATGACCCGTACAAACATATTGACGAATTCTTAAAAATATGTTCGACTGTTAAAATCAATAACTTTTCAGATTTGATTCGTTGAGCGTACTTGATGTGAGAATTCGTAGATGAATTGGCACGTTACTGATGTGGTTGTTGATCTTCCACGAAAGTTTTGAGAAGAACTTTGAGCAAAGTTTCGGGTAGAGCACCTTGAAGAATGTGTGAGAATTCTCTTGGTCAAAATACCATTTTCTAATGAATGAGAACTTCTATTTATAAGCTCAAAAGAGGAATGTTAAATTTAAAAATCACCTAATTTTATTTTTTTTATTTGATTTAATTTCTTAGATGGGATTTAATTTCTTAGTTGAGAAGAACCTCTATTTATATTTTGATCACAAAATTTTAATTTTTTGACTCATCTCAAAAAAAAATTTTAAATATAATAATTTAACTAAATAAAAAAATTAAATATAAAATAAAATAAATAAACAATTATCGCAAACCGGCCCAATAATTAAAATTGCCAGAGAAAGAAAAGTTGGAGATGGGACCCACGCTAGCTGTTCAAGTAACTCGGGGCGATTGATTTGTTTTTACCTTCCACCACATGCCTCACGAGGTTGTTTCGGTAAATAACAAATTTGGAGTTTGAAAATCATGATAGAAAAATTGTAGGAATAAATTAAATTTTATAAATTTTAAAGATAAATTATAAACATTATAAAAATTATAAAAATTAAAAATTAAAAAAATAAATTAAAATTATTTTATTTTTCTCGTCAAATATTGAATCGAGAGTTTGACAACGTATTCACGAATCAAATGGCAAAAAACCTTTCGAGTTTAGCAAAATATATGATGAAACTTGTATAAGAAAGATCTTCATAGCTTTGAAACCCAACTCTGCATAGTTTTTGCAGTTGCTTTATATCCCCATGTGATACGTCGACGGCGATATTGGCATTGACGAAAATGCATTAGGAGAAGAAGGTGTGGGACAAGAAAATTGTATGAAGGATTTACGGGTGAACTCAATGGTGGAGAGGATATATTTGTTCAAATAACTAATAAATTTAAAAGAAAATCTAATAGAATATTAAAAAAAAAGTAGAATGATGATGAGAAGATTGTACTTCTTGAACTTCCTTTGAAGCTTGAGGAAGATCCTCCAAGCTCCTTGCCTTCCTCTCCTTCTTTCTTCTTTCTTTTTTCCTCTCTTCCATCTCTTCTTTTCCTCACTCAAACTCAATAATTTTCGGCCAATAGGGGGGAGAGTGTGCTGAATTTATAGAGGATTTTGCATGGTGTGAAATGATGAAGGGGAGAAAAGCCTTGTCAAGTGGCAAGGGGCTTATGAAAAGATTTGAATGCATGGGATTTTTAGAGTGTTTTACACTTAAAATTGGTCCTTTTCAAGGGGTGACTGGCCAAGGCATGTGGTCTCATGATTTTTCTAAATTTTGGATTAAAAAATATATGTAAGAGAATCTATGTATGTATATATACACCACCTTGGTTAAAAATATGCTTAAAATAAGCTTAAGATAAAAAAAAAAATAGTCACTCTTTTTTGTGAATTATAATAAATTAATAAAATATAGTTGGCACCATATATTTATAGTTTAAAAGTATTATTATAATATTTAAACATATACATATAGGTGGCATGAGTGAAAATAAGTCTTTTGATAAGAATTTCTAAAATAAGCTTTATAATTAAAAATTGGTATATATAGTTTTTTGCTATTTAATTTAAGCTATATAAATAATTTAATTTTAATCAAATTAGATTTATAAAAATTTTATTTTGGTAAATAATATATATATAAGGCCTTTTTTGGCTTAAAAGAAGAACATGGGTTGGCTAAAAGATTTCTTATTTGGTATTTGGGTTTCTTTTTAAGAATTAGGCTAAGGGTTCAAAGTTTGAACTTGAGACATGGATAATTAGCCCAAATATGATTTTGGTGGTAGGGTGTTCTTGTGGTCCACATAAAAGATCTAATAAAAATCAACTTAAAAACGAAACAAGTAAAAGAACATAAACATGTAATTATTTTAAATATAGTAAACACATAAGCACAAATTATTTATCTATTTTGTTTTAACTTATTTTTTATTTAACTTATTCTCTTTAATTTAAATTATCATGTCATTACATGGAGATTCGTGCTTTACCCTAGTATTGAAATTTTAGACCTTGACTATTACTATGCCCACGGTCTTGAAATTTTAGACTTTGCTATTAGAGATTCGTGCTTTGTTCTAGTCTTGAAATTTCAAACTTTGGCCATTACTACCTCAATGATCTCGAAATTTTTGACACCAATCATTGGAGAATTTTTGTAGGAACCTGGTCCCTTTTCAATTTAAAACGTTAATTAAACCATGTAGATTAAAATGTGATCACGATAATAGTTGTTGATGATAATTATTGATAATAATTATATGTCTAACTATGCGTGAATATAATTATTATGGATGCATTGGGCGAGCCTTGGGACGTCGGAACAAAATTGAGTTTTTATGTATGTTTTTCCTCCTCGGTATCCATTCTAGCGTGGGACCGCTCGAGCAGTCCTGAGATCGATCGAGCAGTCTGTACCAGTAGAGTTTTAAAATGATAGGATTGGGGTGTTTGGCCTCATTTTTCTTTCTTACCTCTCTCTCTAAACTAAAAAGCTAAGCCCTATGTTTGAATTTGGTGCTCTCTTGAGCTCTCTCATCCTTCTTAGAGATCATCCCTTGATCTCTTCTTGGTTGTCAAGCGTTTGAGGTTTGTCCTAAGTGTCAACATCTTCCCTTTTCACCATTTGGTTGGTGTCTTGCTTGGTTAGAGTTTGCTAGGAGCTTGGATCTTGTTGTTTGAACACCTAAGAGGTATAATCTATGACTATTTTTGAATATTTACTTAGCATGAGTTGTATATTTGATTATATATACATGAGAGCATAAAATTTGTATTTTTGAAACCCTAGACTAGGGTCTAAAGTTTAAGCATGTTAAGTCTTGGGTTTATGATTGATTTGTGATAAAACTATCATAGGGTATACGTTGGAGACTCATTAATTTTGCGAATTTAAAAATTAGGGTTTGAGTGAGGAAAAACTCATGAAAATTGGGAGGTTTTGGGATAAAGGTATAAATGATGAAATTGATAAATGATTTGAAAAATTTAAGGCTGTGGGAACCTATTGACTTATATAAATACTATGAATTTGAGGGTAAATGGAATGTTGAGATGAATACTTGGGGTTTTAGGCCAATTAAAATCGAGATATATGAATGTGATGGCATTATGACTTAAGTAATTGTTACCAATCCTATGCATGTTGGATTTTGGCGAAAGGAACCATTCTTGGGTTGAACTCGTGTTCGGTATATTGCTTTGATGAAATAAAAAGGACTGGTTTGGATTCAAAAAACGTTTAAGTTGGGCTTAAATAGCTCATCGATAAAAGACCAAAAAACTATGCAGATTGAGTAACCTATCATTCGGTTAATAACTGAGAATAGGGCATTAGTCAATGTGAGTTATAGAACTCACCGTTACTTAGCGGGTCTCGCGTGAGGTCAGTAGTAACGCAGCGTGAGCCTATAAGCTCGTCCGGCGCCGACTCCTAAATTGTGAACTACGAGTTGGTTGAAATATGAAAATGGTGGATAACGTAGGTGTGTTTGTGTGAGTTGTGTAGGATAGAGGGATTTAGCTTGTGTAAGAGAAACAGGTCATATGAATGAGATTTAGATGGAAAATGGGGTTATCTTACAATGAATCTATGTGTTGCATATTGCATATCCATCCTCACATATCATGCTCATGTTCATTATTAGTCTTTTTTCTACGAGTCACGACTCATATTGTTTAACAACACTTTAGGTGACAGCAGAAATTAAGATGGCTATAAATTAAGGGATGTATCACGAGATCCCTTGTTTTGTTGGAGTATTTGAGAGAATTATATAACTTGTATCATCTTATGAGAGTTCAACATTTTTTTTCATGTGATTCTTTTAATTACTTTGCTATGATTGTAATCGGGTCGGTGTGACCCTTGTTGTAAGGCCATGAGGCTATAAACTCATATTTTGCATGCATGAAAGGACGTGGTTATTGTTCCAAGGGATGTACAATGAATGGATATGGTTTCTTACGCTTTGGGGAATGTTTGAAATGTTTTTCATACTCTTTTACCCTTACACTTATAAAATAGATGGCACGAAATGCGTACTTTTACAAGTGTTTTGATGTGAAAAATTAAGTTTTTGAGAAAAGTTGAAAAGTTGTCCAAGGCTGGACCGCTCGATGGACCGTTCGAGCGGTCCATCAAGCGGTCATATACATCTCTTGGTTTCCCTGTTGCAGGTCAAAAATGCTGCAACTGCAAAGAGACAACTTGAGCAGTCTTTTAATCAATCGAGCGATCTGGCTCGTTGGGTAATTTTTGTGCCTTTCTCGTTTTGAAGCCTATTTTCAAAAGGGGTGTTTACTTACAATTTTAAACTTTTTGTGTATTTTGAACCTCAAAACATGGGTTGTTTCGTTAAAATATTTCTTTTTTTGGATTTTCTCTTGTGAATCGTTTGAGTTTCTGTGTTTACGAAATCGAGGCCTTTTAAAGATGATTGGTCTATTGGACTTCAAAAATCTAGACATATTCTAGTTTTTGAGATGTGGAAAACAGATTTTATGGGAAAAGTGATAAACATAAAAGTTGTAGATTCTGATGTTCTTTTTTTATAAAATTAAAAATCATACAAACCAAGGTCTCTGGAGAACATGACGGTTGTTTAAAGCCAGACTGTGCGAGGTTGGTTCAATTCCAAATATGTGTGACTTAAAGGTTCATATCTCACTCAATTCTCAACCAAACGACTCAAAGTTTGTTTTGTTTGAAATAATAAACATATATCGAGAGTTTCAAAAGGTCGCATGCAATTTTGGTGGTTCATGGTGGCCGTGGGAGGCAGCCAAATGTGTCGGCATTTTCTAGTGCATAACATAAATAGATTTTGGTTGGTGTTCTTGCTTATCGGTGGCTGTGGCAGCACCAGTGGTTGCTCTAGGTGTCATGAGGTGGTGGTTCCTAGGCTGTCGGTGGCAATGGATGGTGTTCATAGCCACTTCTCTCCTCCTCTCTTCTTCTTTCCTTACTTCTTATCTCCCTTTCTTTCTCTTCCTTCTCTTTTCTTTGTCTTTTGGTTTGCAACTTAAACGAGTTTTTTGGGGCTCAAGTGGTTTATTCAATTGTTGTTGCATGTTCCAGATGTTGTAGTGAGTTATCATGTGTCATTTGAGGTGTCAACAACATTTCATGCAATTTCAACATTTTTTTAATTCAGTTCGAAATAGGCCAAAATTCGACTATCTCAAAAAAATACAGAAAAATCACCTCATACATAAAATATCATTCTAAGATTATCCTCAAAGTTGAATATGCGAAAAAAAATTCTCGAACATCGAATTTAATTTCTCGAAGCTCAAACGGCTATTAATTTGGCTCCATTCATTATCTTAGGATTTTCATTTTGAGTCCGTCAAGTATTCATTTTCCTTCATCGGGCTCCGTTAATGTCTACATTGATGAGTGCATACTTTTTGATTTACTACCTAATTTCTGGTGATTTAAGACTTTTTTAGGTGATCCAGTGTATTGGTTGGGCAGCAGTGTTATAGTACGCCTCCATATATAATTAGTTGTTTTGGAATTGTTGATGGCACATCCAATATTAGGGGATCACAATTCTCAATGTGGTTGGCCGGCATGCCTCCATTGTCGAGATAGTTTCGGTACAACTAGCTAGCATGCCACCATATTTGTGAGGCTTAGTCTCGATACAGCTGGCTAGCACACCATCATATTTGTGAGGTTTAGTTCTAGTATAGTTAACTGGCATGTCACGTGTCTCTGAGGGTTTGTGAGGTTTAGTTCTAGTACAGTTAGTTGGCATGTCACGTGTTTTTGAGGGTTTCCCTACGTAGAGGCGTGATGCAGTTTGGGCGCAATGGTAAGTTGGTTCCCAAGTTCATTGGTCTATTTGAGATACTAGATAGAGTCAGAGGAGTTGCATACCGTTGAACATTACCACCCCAGTTATTCGAAGTTTATGACGTCTTCTGTGTTTCTATGCTACAAAATTATAAGCCATGAGAGTTTGTGGACTCTCGAGATTAGATTCTTTGGGGAAAGACTATCCATTTGGCGAAGGTATTGTGGTAACACCACGATGTTGAGGAGGCCACTGGGAAGTGGGAAGACGAAGTCCATTCCAAGTATCCCAACATGTTCAGTTCTTTAGGTAATCGATTCGCTTGATGCATAATTTATTCAACTATTACGATTTTTACTACTACGTTGCGAATTTAAGGGACGAAATTATTTTAAAGAAGTAGGTTATAAAGACAGTAAATTTTTTATTATTATTATTTTACTTACTTCTAAATTAAATTAATTATTTGAACTTGGCACTTAATTAATTAAAATATGTTTATAGAGGCCTAGATAACTTGTAATAGTGTTACATGTGGCGTCGTTTTATTAAGTGAATTAGTTTGATAAACTTTGGTATTTTTGGCTTGAGAGCTCAAATAAGAGTATTTCGGTAATTTTATATTTTTAAGGTGTCATGGAATCTCATGAGAGATTGAGAATTGAGATTTGTTATAAAGATACTATTTACTCTTGTTAAACTATTTTTTTAGTTGTCCTCGTGCATTAAAAGTGTAAACTTTAATTTTTATAAATTATTTTAATTATTAGGCAGATGGGTAGATTTGTCTTTTGGCCAACTTAATTCATTGTAGATCTTAATCGTAATATTTTTTTCATATCATAACAGCCCATAAAATTGTGTGTTTTCCTCACTTTTTCAATTTTTAGACTTGATTTGGTGAGAATTGGATGTGTTTTGTGTTTTTAATGAAGGGATTTTAGTCTTTTGAATAAGAACACGTATTATAACACAGTTTTTGGGAGAATTGCAATAGCAAATTGTTGCTGGAACAAAGCATCTGTTTTCCCCCTTTTTTCTTACCTGATTGCTTTTCTCCATCATTTTTTGACTCCATTTTGCTTCTCCTTTCTCAGACTTGATGAGTAATGGTTAGGTGATGTTTTCAGGCCTCCTTGAGTAAGGTAATTTCATCTTCTTCAAAAAACAAAATCTCCCTTCTTCTTCTATGAAAGTTTTTTTCTTCTAATAATACTTCATTTTGGCCGAAAATTGTTGTATGTAATCTTGGATTTTTTTATTAAATCTCGTTTGTCGGTGTTAGAGAGTGATTACCTTGGTTTAATTTGGGCTCTATGGAAACTACACTATTTTTTCACTATTGTTGAAGTTTTAAGCATTTTTCTGAATTTTTTGAACTTTTCTCACCTGACGTTTGCTTATTTTGACCTACAAATGCGATGTATGGATTTGTTATTTTCTTGATTGTTGAGTTGGTATTTTTACTTGAAATTGATTTACTTAGGCTTGATTTTCTTAAAACTATAAGAATGAATTGGATTTCTTATTTTAAATTATGTTGTTGCAATTTCTTTCAAATGATTAGTAGCTAATTAAATATATTGAGCATTGGGTAATTTAAGTTCATTTTATATATCTGACTTGAACTTGAATTTTGAATTAAGAAAATGTTATATCAAGTGGGATCGTCTCGTTAATCATGGTTGTTATTTTTTTCATGGTTACTTGAAATGCCTATGAATGTGTGAATTTTTTTATATATCCTTTTCCTTGAAATAAAAAGTTAAATTCAAAAAGTTTTAAATTGAATATATATATATATTACAAGAGATGAGGGTTTGATGTGATATTTGTTCTATGTGACAATTTTAATGGTTAAAATTTTTTTAATTTAATGGGTAAAAAAGAGTGAAAAAAGTGAGAGGAAAGAGAAAAATGAGTGGACCTCACATTTAATTAAAATTTCATAAAGAAATTTTTAGCTTAAAATATTAAGAGAAAAAAAAAAGCTTAAAACTTCTTTATGAAACTTCAATTAAATATGAGGTTCACTTATTTTTCCCTTTTCTCTCACTTCTTCCACTCTTTTTCACCCATTAGATTAAAAAAAATTTAACCATTAAAATTGTCACATATGGCAAACGTCACATTAAGCTCTCCTCCCTTGTAATATAAATTATAATTTTGCTCTTACACCAATTAAATTTTGTATATTTAATAAGTGCGATGCACATATTTCCATTTTTGTTGAATTTGTAAAAAAGCTAATTTTCAATTTTTGTGATGTGTGTGTTTCGATAGTTTTAATATCGGTAGAATTTAGTAAAAAAAGATTATAATAATAGTTAGAGAAATTTGACAATTAGTCAATTTTTTGGACCTCATAAGAATTTTAATTCTACTAGAGTTTTTTTTACTAATTTAGTCCCATCATAAATCAAGACAATTTTTTATGACTGATTTGCCTCTATTTAAGATATTTTACTTTTTTTTTATCACATTTGTTGAATTTACAATTATAAAAAATAAGACTCTAGCATGAAAACTTTTAATTTTAAAGTTGCCCAATATAGGAACTTTATCTTTATAGTGGTTAATTATTGATATGAAATCTTACAAATCAAGGTGAAAGACAAGCGAATTCAATGTAGAAGACTAGCATGAAACCCTAGCAGCACTAACTCTCTCTCTCTCTCTCTCTCTCTCTCTCTCACACTGCGGTGCCTAGCCACCGCTGCCGTCACGTATTCGCCGCCACCACCGTCTTCACAACCTAGCCTCTGTCTCCGCTGCCGCCCCTTCTCCTCCTCCGTCCGATCACCGACCACTTATTCTACACCGTCATCCTCCGTCTCCACCGCCGTTTCTTCGCCAATACAAACGCTACACAAATATGAACGCCAATATGAACGCCACTTCATCGTCTTCCGTCACCGCCACCAACTCAAGATCTCGCTACCGCCGCTCCGTCTAGGAGTGCACATGGTCCAGATTGGACCGATTTTTCAAAAAACCAAAAATCGGACCATTTATAACGGTTTTAGATTTTTTGAAACCGTATCCAAATCATTCAAGTAACGGAACCGAACCGGAACCGATCCTGACAATGGATCAGACACGGTTCGATTAACAATTCCAACAAAAATTTAGCAAAATACATTCCCAAACAAAATACATTCCCAACAAAAATAAATATATTTTGATGATGTAAACCGTTTATTTTATTATTATTAATTTATACATTATTACAATAAAAAATCAAATTAATCAGATATCTTTAACTACCAAAGCAAATAACATTTGTGATAATAAAATGAATAATAAAATAGACATCACAGTTTATTTTTATTAATACAAATATGATTTGTTAACGCAGTTAACGATATCCGATCAATTTGATTTTTTACGGTGATAATATATAAATTAAGAACAATAAAATAAACAGCTCAAATCATCAATAT